>OY747717.1:23190000-23245000 GCA_963556495.2 Valencia hispanica | reverse complement strand
TACTGCTAAACAGTAAATAATTGCATTTAATCACATACTGAAATGTGAGCACAGAATTTAATGACAATCTCATGGTCCCAACAGAGAAAACAGTTCAAAGAAAAGTAACTAAATTATAGTACATGTTTCAGAGTTATCAACCATAATCATTTAAAGTACTAAATAAATAAATAAAAATAAAGAGTTTTTTTATTGGTGATGGTGCTATATTTTAGCCTTTTTATTCTGCACCCTATTCCTTTGTGGTCATGATCATCAGTGTAATTATGTATTTGGGAAAACTATTCTGGGCTGTTAGGTGGTATTATTGTGTTGGAAGCATGGATTAGGTATTTAGTAACACAATAAACATAAAAAAGATAAAAGTAACAGACTACTTTTGCAAGTTGTGTGTTTAACAATTTTTAAGGAAGAAATATGCAGTAGACAAAGATATAACTTGATTTTGATAAGCTTGAAGCTCATTTCCCTTCAGACTCCTGCAAAAACCGTTCTGATGTTTTCAGTATCAGTTTACTATATTAATAGTATGGGAAGTGGTACTGTTTGTCAAATCTGGTCATACTATGAAATATTCAATGTTCAATGTATGAGTTGTTGTACTTTTCTGTTTTTAACTGTGGGCTCCAAAGTGTCCAGTTTTCTTTTTTTCAAAAAATTAGAGAAAGCCTTGTGATAACTTGGAAATATATGTAACTCATTACAGTGATTAACATGTCCATTCTGCTCATAAAAACTGTGAAATAGCGTCCAAAGAAAAGAGAAAAGTAATCTATAATACTAATGTCCTTACTAAGTGTATTAAATATTTACAAAGCCTTAATTGAACTGAAGACATTTGGGTAATATTCCAGTTTCCAGTTTTGAATGTATATATGACAGTATTGATAAAACCTGTCAAATAGCTTTTTACACTCAAGTCGCAGGTCATGTCTTGATATCTTTCCTGCCATAGTTCCTCATGGTAATAGAAAAAAAATAAAATTAAATACATTCAAAGATTGCATATAGTCTGACAGACAGACAGCTATAAAAGTACTTGGTGATGGAGCAGTAGTGAATTGAATACAAAGATGTGTACATAGACTTTGTCAGATTATTATAGTAGAACATGAGCAAACCACACCATGCATGGCACATAGCTGATTAAACCATTTTGAGTAGAACATACAGGAATACATTAATTGTTGGTAAGATGCAGAACACTGGTAAACGCCTATGGTCACAATTTAAAGTGGTGTTGAAGAGTTGCTAGCTCTACAGGTTATTTACTAAAATTGTATTACCTGGATACACAACTAGTTTTTTGTCCAATCACAAAATCAAGTGTTGATCAGTGCTGATCAATATAGAAGCTCAACCTCACCATAGTTTCTTGTTTTTCCTTACTCTTCAGCACCAAGGACAGAAAATAATAATGTAACCAAAGCCTAAAATAAGAACAATATGGCACCAACCTTATTTGGAACTTCCTAATCTGTAAATACACCTCTTTCTTCAGTTAAGACACTTGTAGAAACATTATTTTCATTGATTACTTTATAGTATTAGATTTGTGAAACACCAACAATGTTAGTAAAAAAAAGCCATCCAGCAAGTCTACCTGCACAATGCTGCAGTGAGCAAACACAAAACACCATCGTGACATTCTAATTGATTTATAAATTTCTCAAAACACCCATCTTCCTCTCCTCGACACCCCATCCAACAATACATACACACGCACACATCTATCTATCTATCTATCTATCTATCTATCTATCTATCTATCTATCTATCTATCTATCTATCTATCTATCTATCTATCTATCTATCTATCTATCTATCTATCTATCTATCTATCTATCTATCTATCTATCTATCTATCTATCTATCTATCTATCTATCTATCTATCTATCTATCTATCTATCTATCTATCTATCTATCTATCTATCTATCTCTATCTAATTAATATTTTTAAGTGCGAAATATATTAAGAGTTTTTTTTGTCAGTTTGATATTTTGGGTTTACGTTTAACTAAAATGTTTTGGTTAAATGTTTCACCCACATACATAATCATGACCCAATGTTGAATAGAAAGGAAAATCTACATTAAATTAAAACTTAAATGCTATTAAAAATAATTTAGATTTTGAAATCATTCCACCCTGGAAAAGGTGTGGTAATCAATCACAAAATCACTAAAATGAATTCTTTGCAGGCCCACAAGGAGTATGTTTAAAATTAATACTACAGTGGCAATGCATCTACAACATGACATTGTAGGACACATATTTTCAAATATTATTCTTTTCTATAATTCTAGCTATTCTTCCACCTTCTCAACTGTACAACAGATTTATTGCAGATCCACCCAACACAGTTTTATTTAGTACAGTTTCAAACCAATACATTTGTCTGAAACACTTTTCTCTACCAGATTTGATTCCTGATACCAAGGGTATATTTCCTATTATTATGCTGGATCTTTAGCATGTCTGGTGCAGTTGGAGGTCAGAGCATGGCCTGCAATGTTCTGCTGCCGCAGCATTGGGAGACGCATCCATTTTTTATTCTGGCCCATGGCAAGAGCTGAGCTATAGATAGAACTTTATTTCTGCTGCCTTGAAAACAGCAAAAATCTTAAAATATGCAAGTAGAGGCCAGACAAGAAAAGTGTCTGACTATAGATGTGACATTGCATGTATTCTAGTGTTAGGATTGACGAGACATGAAGGAGTAGATGTTTAGAATTTGCAGACCAAAAAGAAAGGCAAGCAGAAGGGATGAAGTGCTATCTGCTCCTGTTCTTTTCAAATCTTTTAGAGAACTTAGTTGTTATTCTGTTTTTGTTTTACTTGGCAAAAAAGAAAGCAAATACCACTTTGGATTTCTTTCAATAATTGAAGTAAATTGTAAATGTGTTCTGAGTTTTGAGTGAATTCACCGTATTTAACCACCTGACAAATTCTTACATTTCCTAGAAAACGTAATCATGCGCTTTGAATCCACATTTTGTCACGATCAAAACGAGCCATCAGAAGTCCCCTTTGCAGTTTGCCAGAGGCCATGTACTGTACGAGAATCTTGAAGAAGATACTCTGGTTAGATGAGACCAAAACTGAAGTTTTTGGTCTACATGCAAAATGCTATGCGTGGAGGAAAATGTACACTGCACCCTAAACACATAATTCACACTGTGAAAATTGGTGGTGGCGGCATGATGCTGTGAACATGCTTTTCTTGAGCAAGGACAGGGAAGCAGGTCAGAGGTGATGGGATAATTGATTAAGCTAAACACAGGCCAACCCAGGAGTAAGAGCTGCATAGATTTGAATATTTTTTGACTGCCTTGCCTTCATAGATGTTTACAATGTTGTTGCTGTTTTAAAATAGGATACATGTGAATTAATTTGCTTTGAAATAACTATTTTTCCATTCTTCACCTTTCTTCACCTTTAACATGTCTGTCGTTATCTCATAATTTTTCAGCTTTCTTATGTATCTTTTTGCACAGCATCATTTCTCTTTGTGACACTTTTTCTTTGTTTCTTTATCTGACCTCTCATATATCTATCACACTTTTAGAAGTATAGCCTTGAATGGTCTTTAAAAAAAAATCTTCAATGGACTGCTCCAATTCAAACAATGACAAATTGAATAAATCAGAAAAAAGTTAAGCCTGAGTGACAAAACCCCCCACAAACATTAATTTATTCTTTACTCATTTGCACCCTAAGCTGTGTTGAATAGAGGGAAAAAAAATAAACAAAAAAGTGAAAAAAGGAAATGGCTTAAGAGTGTGGGTATGTGTGTGGTTAAAATAAGTCAGCTAAGTTTGATGTGAGAAAGTGGGTAAATAATAAAATATGAAAAATGGGAAACTGCAGGAATTTAATTTCTTATGCTATAATTTTTTCCCCTCACAGAGGAGTAGTAAATTAAAGCAGCAGGAGGTCTGGGCTCCAAAAATCTACAGAAATAGTCTCATCCCTTCGTTTGAGGCTAAATCTATATTTTCAAGCACAAATGTTTGCTGTCATGCGAGCAGGATACCTAAAGAGCAGAAAACGTCTACTGTGTTTCTTGCTTTAAAATAAAAAAGTGCACCAACTGGCATTGGATAGAATTTTTTTAGACAGCTTCAGATAGTTGTCAGTTATCTTGAATGAAACCTTTCAAAAAGCTGATACTTTGCAAGAGATGTTAAAATTATTATTATTATTTTAAAACTATTATTCTGATTCTGAACCGGGTAAGGGTTTTATTGTTACAGTCCATCTTGAAAGGTACATTTGGAGGTACAGACAAAAGTTGCAGCCAATCTATATATCTATCTATCAATATAAATAAGGTTATTGAAAATGAACATATAAGATGTAATCCTAAAGCTTTTTACCCTTGTTTTAGTGAATAGCAAAAAAATCACATGGTTTTAAATCAATACTCAAAATTGCAGCCTTTGTAGCTTAATGTGTATATGGAGAAATAGATTCTTGAGACTAGTACTACACTATCATTCTTGTGTGCAGATTCATAGCATTGCAATTCATCTTTCAAGCTGCCATGCAAGCTGAATCACCACCTGCCTCAGGGCATGGGGCATAGATGAAGCATCTGAAAATGTTACCTTGTGTTTCACAGACTTTTGGGCAGAAAGGAGATATCCTCTTGAGCCTAAGAGAAATAAGGGTCAAACGCTACGTGTGGATTTGTAATCATGGTCAAAGGTTTCCGTTTCTGGCAGACGGAAATTCCCAAAGGCTGCATCAGCGGTTTAGAGGTATCTGGCCTTGTTTTGTTCATCTGGCATCTCAGTAGTCCTTCACTGTAGGTCTGTTTTTTGCAGATGGAATGTCTTCTGCCCTTCCTAATGCAGAGTATTATTTCCAGTAAATGCACAGGGATCATTGTCTCAGATTTGATCGTATGTATAAATAAATATTTTAGAAACCACTGTTTCTGCAAATGTTGTTCAAGCTATGATAAATGTTAAATTACTTGTATTTGTACAGATCTTTTTCAAGTCAGATGACTCCAAAGTGTTTTACACTGCATTCAGTAATTCACCCATTCACTCACTGATAGTGGTAAGCTACATTGTAGCCACAGCTGCCCTGAGTCAGACTCACAGAAGCGAGACTGCCATACAATTGGTTCTACCGGGCCCTCTGACCAGCACCAGTGGGCAAGATGGGTGAAGTATCTTGCCCAAGGACAAAATAACTCAAATGAACAGAGCAAGGGTTCAAACCGACAACCCACCGATAACAGGAAGTATCCCTACCTCCTAAGCCACTATCGCCCCAGAAAAGTAAATAATTTTTCAGGGCTACTGTATCTTATTCAGGGCTACGGAGGGCTGAAGTCTATCACAGCACTCAATCCATTCATTCTATCATTATTTAATTCATTCATTCATCCACTCACATACAATAACAGCTGAGGGGAAGTTAGAGACAATTAGATGAACACTGGCATTTTTGTATTGTAGGTAGAAGTCGAAGTAACTAGAGCATGCACCTGGAAAATGAACCTGGAGAAAGCTTTGACTAGAATCCTGGATTTTCCTACTATGAGGTAACATTGCTAATCACTGGGCAACAGAGTAGCTAGGGCCTACCATAGATGGGAAGTCAAGTCTGCATGATAAACTGTAGTTGCACTTAATTGGAAAAAACAAATTGAGCATGCCCAGAAGAAAAAAAAAAAAAAAAAAAGTTCATCCGGTTTATTCCTTACGTAGGGTACATCTCCAACCAAAGGCGCATGGATGGAAAGTCACGTTATGGTAAGTAACTCGAACCAATCGCGATCCAGAACTCTGATTGACGCATCGAATAGCCAATGTAATGCTGTAAACGCAGATATATAACATGACCGGGCGGACTTATTCGCAGCCATTATATAAGACGTGCGTAAAATGTCTTATTCATAAAGAGATTATGCACAGTGCGTACCAGTAACATACTGTTTCAGCACTGTGTCCAAACACCCTTTATAATCAAAATATAGCATTGAAGGAAGCCGTGGAGCTTTATATGGTAAGATGAAGTTATGATTCTGATGATATTTTTAATTCAGTGACGACTACGGCATTTACCCAGGAGATGGCGCATATGGCACACTTTTGACCACCTTTGACCTGTAGTTATAAAAATGTGTGCAGAATACTCATTTTTTGGTTTATTGCTGTCAAATTTGGTGTGGATGAAGGTAATACTTCAGACTTTAGACCCACAATGTGTTTTAGGTCACCACCTCTTTTTAAAGCCATTTTTACAGCATGTATTTATATAAAATAATCAGACACAAATAAAATTATTTTTCAGTGTATTAAAATTCATATTGTTTGGTAACAATAACACTCAGAGATATTAACATAGTTCTGGGATAAATTTTAGAGTGTTTGCTTTCCAAAGAGACCCCAGCCATGTCTCTACTCAAAATGGTTCAAGAACAGCTTTAAGTTCATTTTGGGTATGCGTTTTAAAAAAATGTAGGGCGGAAATTGCAGGAATTTTAAGGGGTTAAAAGAGATGTACTATTAATGTTTCATAACTACCTGTTCATGTTTGTTGTAGGATTATAAAAATGACCACATGGATTTTTTCTCAAACTGAATTCTGCATTAGAACCCTGTGTGTTTCAAAAATACAAATGAAATCAGAGATCTTGGTGTCTCATGGTTGAGATGGCATCATTACAAAGGCACTTTTGTAAATAAGAGCAATTTCTTAAATTCATTCAAAACAATTGACATTCAGATGCTAACGTTTTGAAAATCATTTTCATTTTGAACGTAAACAGATATTTTTTATTTTAGTGCGGTGCGTAATATATCCATTAAACTAGAAAATTATTCATTAACTTACGTTAACTACTAATGACATGAATTCCTAACCTACAGCAATTCTGTGTATTAGACATACTAGATCAGTGGTGACGTTGAAGAAAAGTGTCTTCTTCCTTTAACAAGGATGAGGCTGCAGTCCGTTAGGCATTTTTCGATACTTAATAATGGGATCAGCCAGAATCATCATACAGGGCCCCAGAGCTGGGCAATGCTCGAACTTCCTGCACCCTCCTATTCCTCAAACCTTATAGTATCAAGTAAACCAATATTATCCCCCTCGGTCCCTCCTATGCCATCTTGATGTCTAGTCCCCCAAGGTCAAAAACACTTCACATTGCAGAGCAAAAGGGAGCGAGGTCCAAGGGCCTCCTGTTCAAACCTGCTCCTCACCGGGTCGCTAGATATGTTGCTATTCTCTTTTTTTGAAAAAGAGTCACTAGAAGGGTCTAAAAACCTGCTAAATAAAGCAACAAAGCCGTTAAGTTGGCAACACTGCTGGATCGGGTGGATCACAGTAACTGCACGTAATCACGTGAATTTACCACATCCAGTCCATAACATAGTACAGAATCTTAAAGGGACATGAGCATTGCCAAACTACACACATCTTTTTCTTTTTTAAAACACAAAATATACCAACATGGGCAAAATGACGTTGGTTATAGTCATACATTTCAGTATCAGTAAATTTTCGGATTACTGCCCAGCCCTATTTTGAGCACTGAAAGTCATGTTCAAGTGAGTGTTGATTTTGTGTATGATGTATCAGCAAATACATAATAATCTATTCTGAGGAGACATCAGTTGCCAGTGAATGACTTGCTAATATTAACCTTGTATCTGTTTCACCTGAGTCGTAAAGCCTTTTCTTTCACCTTACTGCACCCTTAATAAGAACGAGTTGCAAATAGGAGACAGAAGGAAAAGCAGATAGATTGCAGTGTGTCAGGAGTGGGTGTTCCAGAAAAGTCTTTATTCACTGTTTTGCTAATTTACATTATTGTATTTTATTCATTTGAGTTATCAATTTCCATATTTAACCATAAAGAGTATTTGGTTTGCTTTGAAAGACTAATTGAGACATTGTTAACAGCGAAATATGGGAAAATCCCCACATAAATCACAACCTTTGTCAAATATTATTAATAAACAAAAATATAAAAATAAAATTGGGGGAAGAAATGGCATGAATAAAGAAAAATAAAGAACAAGCAGGACCCAATTCTGCAAAGCCTGTAAACAAGCAAAAATAGTGCAGCTAAACAAATGCAGAAAACAGAATGGTGATATCTTCTCACAGTGGGGATTGCGAGACCACCTGGAATAAGTTGACTGAGGATGCTGTTGGCATACGCTGCTCATGAGACAGTGTTTACATGCACAAGCCACTGATAACAGACCAAAGGCAGATAAGGGAGATGAAAAGAAGAAAATAAAGGCACCAGAGTTTCAGTTGACATTGAAATCAAAATGAGAAGCTTGGGGTCTTGGGGGGGGTCATATCAGAAATCTTTGTTTTCCTTCTGGCAAAGTTAAATGGTGTTTGAGGAAAATACATACACCATTGGGATAAATATGCTGCAACAATTCTTTTATTGAGATTAAAAATACATGTGTAATGTTAAGGGGAATGATGTTTGTAAATATATATACGCACGGATACGCACACACGCATACTTTCTCTCACATAGCCCGCCCTGAAGACATAATTGTTTTTCTTGGCTTTTAATTCTACTTAAATGCCTTTGTACAAAATGTACTTTTATAATTCCTTTTTAAATGACTCATTGCACTAAAACGCGTTGTCACAGTTTCACAATATGGGCAATCCCACCTATCATATTTTCACTTTTTTTATACTTCTGTAAATGGCTTGAGTAATTCCTTTACTTGTGAGTAAGACGAAGCTACTCCCTCAATGCATGCACTTGAGTTTAAATCACTATTGTTTTAAACAGAAGCTACAAAACATTTCTGTCTCAGCATCAAACCCTGTGGTGAACTAAAAAAATGAAATGTCATTTCCAGACTGAAAAAATAATAATTCTCTCTTTTAGTGCAAGAGATTTGAAACACACTTCCGTCTTGTGTGATGGCTCTGTTGGAAATGTTTTTTTCTTTTCAATTGCAATGCTTCCACTTTTTTTTTTATGCGAGACAAAAGATAAAAGGATAAAAGTGCACAAAGCCATGCAAGACAACAGAAGAACAGATTGATTATTTAGAAACATGTACTAGGAGGTACTAAGAGACATTTTCTTAAATTAAGCTGGTAAATGCCTGTAGGCTAGTTGATATTGATCAATGATATTTCACGCAATAATTTATGAACATTAACAAAACCTTGAAAATGTACAAAAGACAATTAAATAAATAATCCTAATGTTTCATAAACTATATCAGCAAAAACTATGGCATCAAAATTTTGTTAAATAAGAGTTCTTCCAAATAGCAAAGAGAATATCAACCACAGGCTAGTTAAATAGTGTTTGTCTCTCAACTTTTGATTAACTCCTAAAATGTTTATTTTGAACACGTGGCCAACCAAAATCTTTGTCCAACTTTGGTAAAAGTTGTCCTATGCCTAAATATGAACAATGTTGACCTTTTTCTGATGCAGTTGTATTTATCAAGAAGAAATGCAGAAAGCATGAGCCATGCTCTAAATACTAGCTCTACATTGCAAGAACCAGCCTAAGCTTCTTTTGTCAACAGTGCAATAAAAATCAATTTCAACTGTAGTGCATTTCACAGAGTGGATACCAGAGTTGCTTGCTCAATAGACCATGTGGGTCAGTTGCTCTGTGTGCACTCAAGATGCATTTTGCCTGTGTTTATTGGCTGAGGTCCTAGTCAACTCTGCATTAGAGAAATGGCAAAGTGGAAAACTGAACCCTATAAACTGTTAAAGAGTTCTGTTTTGTGGCAATAGTAAATTTACCATAGGAATGTTACATTAATGCATTTTCTGTGTTTAGGTTGTTTTTTTTGACATAAGTAAACAGTGGACTCAAGCAGAGGTGGGACAAAGTCATTGTTTTGCAAGTCACAAGTAAGTCTCAAGTCTTTGTCCTCGAGTCCCGAGTCAAGTCGAGTCAAAGATGAGGCAAGTCTCGAGTCGAGTCAAAGATGAGGCAAGTCTCGAGTCGAGTCAAAGATGAGGCAAATCCCGAGTTGAGTCAAAAGTCAAAGCCAACAAGTCTCAAGTCGAGTCAAAAGTTCTACCATTTTAGTTTGGTCATTTCAAGTCCTCTTACCACATAAATAAATTTATACAAATCATGTATTTCTGTAAGATTTGTATTTATTTAAACCTCTATTTATACAATAACATTAATCAAATACAGTAAGAAACTGAAAATTGAATTTTCACAAAAAATGCTTGTATTTCAACAGCATATTGCACTAGAACAATGCACAGCAGCTTCAATCCTGTATTGCATTGACCTCATATTGCAAAAGACATGGGTCCTTTTAACCTAAACTTTTTAAAACATGTCATCAACAAAATCCTCACCCCTCAAAATGATCACTTCTGAAAAACTGGACCAACCTGATAATATAATTGGAATGCCTCCATGGTGTGTAAAAAATGTTTCCCCCAGTTTTCATGGGAGGTAGCAAGTCTTCTGAAGTCAAAAGGCGCAAGTCCAAGTAAAGTCACAAGTCATTGATGTTAAAGTCCAAGTCAAGTTGCAAGTCTTTGTACATTTTATCAAGTCGAGTCTTAAGCCATCAAATTCATGACTCGAGTCTGACTCGAGTCCAAGTCACATGACTCGAGTCCACACCTCTGGACTCAAGTAACCAATACCCAAACATGAACTTAAACACATTCTCTATTCAGGAGATAAACGGTGTTGTAAAAAAATATTGAGTTACCAGCTTTTGCTTTTATGTCAGTGTTAAATGTTTCAGATCATCATACTTATTCTAATATGAGATTAAGGTAACCTGAGTAAATACAAAATGCAGTTTTGACATGCAGAAATTACATTTTGCTTAGTAATATGAAAGACCTAAAACAAACTGTACATCTGCACAAAAGTAATGTTCTCTTTTTTAAATCCTAATTTCACTTTTATTCATTGCTAACATTTATGTAACACCTGAGTTCAAAGTTGTTAGCCTCACATTTGGCTAATTGCTCCCAGAAAATATATATTTTTTTTAAATCTGGAAACATGAAGCCGAATACAGATATAAGAAACATGCTTCTATCTAAAGTAATTTAAGAACAAATTTTAATTGTTCCAAATATATTATATATACATCTGTTACTCTGCCAAACGATCACAATGCTGTATTTAAGGCATTTGACTCTTGGTAAAATAACAGTAAATGCCACAAACATGTCATCTTGAGTGGCTGATTGGATCAACAATTTCCTGAAGACCCAGAACATCTAAAGCACCGCAGGCCTTATTGGCCTCATTTAAGCCCTGGTTAATGAATCAACAATAAGATCCTGTGCAACCATGGTAGATTTCCAAGGCCAAAACTATTGCTAACTAAAAAGAACAGACTGGTCCGACTCACATTTGGCAAAAAAAAAAACATATTGATGATCACAAAGATTTGGGAGAAAATATTCTGTGGACTGAAAAGCAAAAGTAGAACTCTTTGGAAGTGATGTGTTTTGTTCCATCAGACAAGGAACATCATAATCCCAATAAAACTTAAATGTGGTAAGGTAATGGCCTGGAGCTGGATGATGCAGGACTACTTCATGTTATTAAAGGAACCATTAATTCTACATTGCACTAGAAAATCCTGAAGAGCAATGCCTGGTTATTATTTTGTGACTTTAAGCTCAAGTAAACTTTGATTATGTAGCATGACCATATTTCAAAGCAGAGCACAAAAACAAAACAATAACTGAAGGTTTTGTAGTGGCTTACACCAATCAAATAATTAAGTCCAATTGATATATTGTGATGTCATCTTAACAGGCTGACAATTCTGCAAAAAAGTGGGCTAAAATTGCTCCACAGGTATATGAAAGATTTGCTGTCAATTATTGCCACAGCTTGGTGGCAGTTGTTGCGGCTAAGGGTGGCACACGCAGTAATTAGATTTAGGGGAACATTTCTCTTTCATATAGTGCTAGGTTAGTTTAGACAGCTTTTCCTCCCTGATAAAGGATATCATCATTTGAAAACAGTATTACCTTGGCTTTAAAAATGGCTGCTGATTGTCATAATACTATGAAAACACTACATTTCACAATTTGATTGTGTCTAATGTTACAGTTAACCCCAAAAGTATTGAAACACCTGACCAATTTAGGCATAATGTCATCTTTTAAGTTTACCAACATGTTTTTATGACTGGAAGCCATCTTGATGCATTTGAGGGACCCAGCCAGAGTTCTGACTTGAATATGCTCAGAAATCTGTGAAATAGGCTCAAGATTAAAGTGATGGCAAGGAGCCCTCCCAACCTCAAAATTCCAGTGAAAATATGAAAACCATTGGCAAGCAAAAATAACAAGTGTTTGATTGCTTTAATACCAGTAAATATTCATGTTTGTCTGGCTTTTTGTATAGATAAATAACAGTTAATGTCGATAATTAACTTTTAAATAATTTTAATTTTGGTAAAACTGAATGGAGGAGATTCAAGAAATGACGATAAAACTCATTCAAGGGCAGTATGGATCTTTCATTGCTTCATATTGATGGTCTAAACTACTTCCACAAAAATAAGAGCATTTGTTTGTGACCAGAAAACAAACAAAAAAACACATAAAACACAGCAGATGAAGCTGAGCTTAACTGCACATTAACCTGAACAAATGTGTATCATAATGTCCAAACTGCAATGGCTTTGTTATTGTTTTCAATCGGGACTTGAGTGAGTAATTGTGCTGCTTTCAGCTGTGTCTTCATCTTCTCCTCCTGCAATCTCATTGGCATGCATGATGATACTTCACTGGGTGCAACATATCACCATTATTCATGGACAGAGTACACCTCCGAGCCAGACTGACAGATCAAAAGATGATGATGATAGGTTTGGGCTACTGGTGTTTTGGGTGATGAATGGCCCCCATCGTTCAGACATGGCTACACTGGAGGAAGTTTAAGGATGTTTTTCACCTAGTTGTTAAATGTTGCTTTTTTAAAGCACACTGCTTTCAAATGTGATCCTATGTATGTGTACATGTGTTTCAAACAAAGAGGGAACAGTATTCTGAAGTTACTTTTTTTTTACTACCAGAAATATCCCAAAACATATAGAATCTCTCTTACTTCCTTTTGTAGTATCCTTTATTGAACAAGGGAAGGCAAAAGGCTCTCCCAGCTCTCCTCTTTCCCTCCAGCTAGTTGTTTTGGAGTCATTCATCAGGAGAAGTGAGACTGAACAATCAAGGGAAGCGCTGGCAGGATCCCTGTAGAGATGAGGCAATATTGAATTGATGGTATCATTTAAGAGCCAGAAAAAATAGAAGAAAGAAAACAGTGCTGTTTTTTTCCTACTGTCTAAATGAGACAGCCTTGTGGGTCTTGTGGGTGCATTTCATTGTCTAATCTCTTAACCTTCCTAAAAATGAAAGAGAGAGAGAGAGAGAGAACAACAAGCTTTTTTGGAAATGCTCTGTATCTGTGTATGGATTTTTATAATGTCTTGGGAAAGGCTCGGTCTTTACAAAGTGTTTGAAAAAAACAAAAACGTAATGTTTTGACATGACTACCATCTCCTCTTTATAGCTATTGAAGCAAACGCTGACTCGATAGAGGATTTGATGCAGAGGTTCCAGGACAGCTTTCGTGTTCCCAACACACCAACCAACATGTCTCATTACCAGCACAACGTGCACAGCTCATCGACAGGCCGACGGAGGGTCTCCAGCCACACCAGAGGTAGGAAAAATAGAAAAAAAGAGGAAAGAGTCCACTGTTCAACAAGGTTTTCATAATTTTAAAATGTTAATTAGTTTTAATTTTTTTTTTTTTTTGTCTTCAGGTTTTTAAATTCTATTCTAGTTTTAATTAGTTTTTAACATTGTTTTAGTTCAGTTTTAGTTTTATGAAAATGCTTTGTTTCAGTTTAGGTTTTATTAGTTTTAGTTATAGTTTTTCTTTTTTTGTAATGCAAGTTGCATACCAGGGGCAAGACAAAAAAAAAAACAATAATTGTGTAACAAAATTTCTAAAAAGGATTATAGTTTTTAAGAAATGTATTCATTTGGGGCAAATAAATAACCATACATATCAGACAAGTATAAAATATATATGGCAGAGTAACGTCTGTTAACATAAAAGCAGTACCTGTACATTAGAAAGGCCAACAATAAATGCAGGTGCTACAGTTCCGATAAAAAAATAAAATAAATTGAAACTGACTGGCAACACCACAAAACAAAAGCCAAGCCATCATGAGGACTATAATGTTTTTGATTATTTTTGCACATATTCTGATAAGTAATCTTAAATTGGACTCTGGTGCTCTCTCCCAACCTTTGCTGACATGACTCTAGATGTGATTGGACCACAGCAACACAGACGACTTGACTGTGGCATCCGCCTTTGGTTGGGATAATGCGGTACAGCGAGTAAAAAAACAACTAACAACCGGAAGCTAGAGAGGGATTATTGTTTTTTTTATCAACACAGCAAAAACGCACGCAACCTACACAGGCCCTTTACATGGCTCCGGTTCCCACTGGTTTTTGCAGTTCTCTTGCTGTTGCAATCTTAGGTAGAGACGTTAGCTTTTTTGTTGATCAAGGTTTACCTGATATGATGTGATCGCTGCAGATTGTTGCATTTTTAATCACCGTTCCAGTCGTTTCTTCTGATAGCTTGCAAACAAATATGTGTTTTGTTTACCTTGAAAGGGGTACGAGTCAATGGAATTCTAAAGAATTTGCACATTTTGTTATTATTTATCAAAGCAATTTGTTCAACCAACAGCAAAACAAGACATGATCCTGTCTCTTTCTGCAGACGACACACGCAGTAGAGCAGGGAGTGATGTGGACAGATAATCCCTCTAGACTTTATACTAATGCATGAGACACAGAAACAAAAACTAAGCAAGTTTTCTCAATAAATTCAGTTAATTCTAGTTAGTTTTGTGAAAACCCATCACAGTATTGTGGTGGAAAAGTGTTATGTAATTAGGAATTAAGTGTATATTCTCTGTTCAGTGAATGCATCTAGGGTAAGATGACAAGGTTATTGTTCCAACTTAATGTTTATGATAAAGATGTGTCAGGTCACCACAGAGACAGACGCTGGGGCAGTAAGACAACAGTCTGGCCTTCGAATGTGCTGCTTCGTGCTTTGCTATCAGACTCGCATGGACCAGTTCTCCAGAGGTGGGGCGTGAAGGTTGGAGAAGACATCAACAAAGATAAACAGTGATTGCTGAATACTATTTAAGCGGTTAGTCAGAAAGGTTGGTTAGGGTGATGCATGAGTAACTCTGTCCCCTCCATTTTTTGGTCAAGACATGTTTCTATTAAATACTTAAACGCCTTCTGGGACTCAGTCTTCTTTATTATGGAAACCCTGAGATACTTTTTGGCATTACAGTATAGTTTTCATTTTATTGCAAAGTCTCATTTTTATTTTTATTACAGTTAATGAAAATGTTTTTTTTCTTCCTAATTTTCATTATTTCATTAGTTTTCGTTAATAATAACAACCTTGGTACGAGACTCTGTACCAGAGAATGTACTGTTTCAGTTCATTACAATAAAACAAAATATTAAAATGTACACAAGGAAATAATCTAAGAGTGTGTTGCAGTTAAATGGCTAAAACTGTGTTTGTTTTACTGATTTTTAATACAGACATGATAATTTTATTGATAGTAAATATAATTATTGTTGTTATTATAGTTACAGTTGATGAAGATACTTGTATAGACTGGTGTGGTCAAATTCCATGGTTTTTCATCTTTTGTATTTAATTTAAAATTTAATTTGAAAATGTTGTCTACACTGTCGACGCTTATATAGACCTCACAGGGTAACATGCTATGTTCAGATTAGTGTTACCAGTGTGTCAACATTTATGCTCAGGTTTCTTAAAAAATATACCATAAACAGTAAATCGATGCATTTTCCTGATTAGTGTAATAGTATAAAATTAACTTTGAATTTTTTTTAGAACCTCTTTAGAAATGTGATAGAAGGATTGCTCTCTATGATACTTTAAAAGTTATTAATAATCAAACCTAACAGCTCATCTCAGTTTTAAGATCTGATCAGTCACATTTGCTGTAAAAATACAGTCTGTGTCGTTTGGTCATGCCAATGTGACCACAGATGACATTTGTATTATAATGAGACATTAACCTTGCTAAGTTTACCCACCCTTGACAGTAAGCGATTCTTTTTAGTTTTTAGTTAGTGCATAATGAAGAATAACACCAAAAAGATTTTCTTTTCTTTCCATTTTACAAAAGTCTTACAAAACCTACTACTACATTTCCTTCAAGCACACAGTGATTCAGAGCAATTATTTTATAATACGTTAATTTGTGTTCTTATATGGTACTGGGAATTTGACTGGGCATTACTTAAGTGTATCACGTCAAATTACTGAACAAACGAAATTCAGCCATTATTCCCTACAGCCTCAAAACTGTGAAAGACATGACAGAGATATCCTTCTCGAGGTCAGGGGTGAAATATGTATTTCATAGTTTGTCATTAAAAAGTATAAAAAGGTTCCTGAGAGTTGACCCATGCTACAAAAATTACAAAAAGATAAACACGTCGTTGGAATGAGATGAAAGGCTAAGTAATTGGTCAGTCATTGTGTCTGGAAATATGAAGTGACTAGCTTGTGTTTTGGGACAAAGGTATGACAGATGTTTATAAACAATACCAACATTATTCAAGGGATAATATTTCTTTTTATCAGTGTCTAAGCATGCACTAGCCCCGAAATGACACTATAACAAGTTTGGTGGGAAAGCCCTTGATAATCGAATGCTTTAATGCTGACTGCTGTTGGCCGCAATCACGCCGTACAAAACAGGAATCAGAAGAACTCTCACATAAGCCGGTTGTCTGTCTAGTTACATTTACAGACGCACACCAGTTCCCCGGCACTCAACTGCGCGCAGCCTGTAGAACAGTGCCCCACCCCCCTGAACAGTGCAACACAAACGCATAATCTGGGCATAAAACATTAAAAATATAAATCTGAGTTTACAAAAAACAAAACACACATTCCACAGCATTACAATCTCGGGATTTGGTCTATGAATGCCTACGCATATTATTATTTTATTTAATAAATTTAAAAGTTTTTTTTTAATATATATATAATATTTTATAAATGAGAGGGGTGCCGGATCAGCCAAAATAGGTCCTGGAACGCGGGTAGGTCAGAATCAACAGGTGGGGGATCCTGTTCCGGCAGGATCCGGCTCAAATTAACCCGTTTAAATTCCGAGGGCCCGCGGGCGGGCCCAGCCCAGTTCCTAGTTTAAATCCACCAATTTTCTGACTTCTAACTTTAATGAACCTATACATGTTTTATATCATTGGAAAGCTAAGAGTCTTGTGATTCCAATTATGCCTGGCGTTTAAGAATACAATCATAACTGAAGACACAGTGAGCGCTTTTGCCAACACAAACGTTCTCCTGATGGAGGTATAAAAATATGGAACTCACCACTTTGTAGTCCAATAAACGTGACAAAACCGATCCATTTAGAACAAAAATGGTCTTTTTACATCAATAAGGGTCCAATTAAAGTCCTCCGATAAAGTTATTAGACCAGGACAACAGCAAAACCAATAAAAAATGTAAAACAAACAATGAAAATGCGCTCCCGAAATGTCTGGCCATTTTTGTAGTCTTTACGGCTTTGTTTCCGATTCATTCGCTTCCACTTCTGCCTACAAAGGTCACTGAGCATGCCCAGAAGGAAAAAATTTATAAATAAAAAATTCATCCTTACGTAGGGTACATCTCCAACCAATGGTGCATGGATGGAAAGTCACGTTATGGTAAGTAACACTATTCAATTGCGGTCCAGAACACTGATGATTGACGCATCGAATAGCCAATGTAATGCTGTAAACACAGATATATAACATGACCGGGCGGACTTGTTCGCAGCCATTGTATATGACGTGCGTAAAATGTCTTATTCATGAAGAGATTACGCACAGTGCGTACCAGTAACATATTGTTTCAGCACCGTGTCCAAACACCCTTTATGATCAAAATATAGCATTGAAGGAAGCCGTGGAGCTTTATATGGTAAGATGAAGTTCTGATTCTGATGATATTTTTAATTCAGTGAGGACTACGGCATTTACCCGGGAGATGGCACATATGGCACACTTTTGACCACCTTTGACCTGTAGTTATAAAAATGTGTGCAGAATACTCATTTTTTGGTTTATTGCTGTCAAATTAGCTGTGGATGAACGTAATACTTCAGACTTTAGACCCACAGTGTGTTTGAGGTCACCACCTCTTTTTAAAGCCATTTTTACAGCATGTATTTATATAAAATAAATATTCGGACTCAAATAAAATAATTTATTGGGGTATTAAAATTAATATTGATTGGTAACAATAGCACTCAGAGATATTAACACAGTTCTGGGATAAAATTTAGAGTGTTTGCTTTCCAAAGAGACCCCAGCCATGTCTCTACTCAAAATGGTTCAAGAACAGCTTTAAGTAAATTTTGGGTATGCGTTTTTAAAAAATGTAGGGCGGAAATTGCAGGAATTTAGCCCTGTGTGGCTTGCTGAATATTTTTGTTTAGCGTTTACTACAGTGAGTCCTCTACCATGTCAAAGACATCGTCAGTGTGGAAGAATTTGGTTGATTATAGTCCTATTTATTTTGTTTCATTTAATTGCTAATAATAACGAACATATGGTTCCCTTTTATTATTGTGCAGATTTATTTCTGTTTACTGCATTTGGTTGTTTTTTTTTTTTTTTTTAGGCTATTTTATTGCCTAATGCGCAATTGCGCCGTGCCCACAGTCTTTGTTTTGAGCCCAATGCACAGCTTTATTCTGTTTGTACTTGTCTTGATCAGGCATGTGTAATAAAGATCATTTTCCCTGAATTGCCTTGCCGTTTAGTGTAATTGGAGTAATCATGGCATATTACATTGCGCAGATGCACGTAATGCAAAATTCTGTCAGAACCCCTCCTCCTCCCCCCCCCAAATTAGTCGATTTTTGGTCGGAATTTCAGGGTTTCAGTCGACCAAGAATTTCTTTGGTTGATTACAGCCCTAGATGCCAGAACAATTATAGGTAACAAAAAAATACTTTGAGTGTTTTGAACATGATCTCTTGACATGTTTCGGAGCTGCAGAGCTTCCTGCAGTTTACATTTAACACCAAAAAAATGCTTTCAATTTGCATTTAAGCAATCCCCCAAAACTGTTAAATGAACAAAACACTTTCCTGAACGATTCCTACTCTATATGGTTTTGCAGTCATTAACAACTGAGGGTTTAGGAGTAGACAACAGATGAGTCTGGCTTACCATTATTGTTTTAGTAGTAACTAACACCTGAAGGCTTTGTTTAAAATAAAAGCTACCTCAAGTGGAACAATAACAATCGTCATCCAATTTCATTCCTCATGGTAAACACCATTAGCTGTTTTTTAATTGTGTGTTTATATTGCAAAGCCCCTATTATTACACAGTAGTATAATAAAAAAATGACAAAAAGGCCAACGATTCTCACAATAACTGATGACTAATATGTTACATTATAGCATCTTAAACCTCATTGATTGTCACATTGCAGCTGGTAATAATATAAAAATTTTTATGCAAGTCCTGTTAAAATGGTTGAAATAAAGTAGACACTGCAGCATAAAGTCCATGTTTTTGTGTGGTTAAAAATGCAAAAATAAATTTTTTACATTAACAGTAAAAACTTAAAAACAAAAGTTTGCTACTTCATTTATGATTTCACTAAACATTTTGTGAGCGACTTTTTCTTCTGAAAAACTCGGCCTGGGGTCTTTCTGCATGGAGTTTGCATGTTCTCCCTGTGCATGCGTGGGTTCTCTCCGGGTACTCCGGCTTCCTCCCACAGTCCAAAAACATGACTGTTTGGTGAATTGGTCTCTCTAAATTGCCCTTAGGTATGGGTGTGTGGGTGTATGGTTGTTTGTCCTGTATGTCTCTGTGTTGCCCTGCGATGGACTGGCGACCTGTACAGGGTGTACTCCGCCTCTCGCCCCTTGACTGCTGGACATAGGCAGCAGCCCCCCCACCCCCCCGCAACCCTGCATTAGGATGGACGGGTAAAGAAAATGGATGGATTTTGTGAGCGACATTTTCTTCTGAAAACCTCATGATTTCTTCTGGTTCACGTGGCTTTGATTTATTTTTATTTTTTTTTACTTCTTACTAAATGTTTCCTTCAAACTACATTTACTGTGCCCAAAACCTTTGACACCCTAACCTACCCCCCCCCGGAAAAAAACTAACAAACAAGCACACCGTTTCACAATTTTGCCTAACAATACCACCCTCTGCACAGTTGTTGTTTTGGTAACACATTGATGGTGTATGACAATGCAATCTAGGAGTTAACAGACCAGAATTGACAATGTTAGCAGCTGGCCTGTCGGCACTAGAGGAAACCTATTGTGCTCAGTGTCTGTGTGGGAGGGAAAACAGTAGGTACTGTTGGAATATGATGCATTGGGCGTCAACATCCAGCAGCACACAGCAATTTTAAAAAAAGTTTTTTTTTTTACCTAAAAACTTCTCGGGTGGAGGAAAAAGCCTACAGCTAATGGCCAATCCCTGAATCCGAGTGCTGTCTGTGCTGTATGTTGTCCATGAATCTGCAGAAACAGGAAAAACAGCAAATATTTTTTTAAGAATTATAATTCTTATAATTGTTGCCTAAAGACATTTGTTCAGTGTCTGATATTATGTTAAAATTACAAAAAATTAAACAATAATGGTTAGAAATATTGTCATATGTCACAAAAACAACAGATGAGTATTCAGGAGTATGCAACCTGGCAAAGCAGGTCTGCCCCATTAGCAACGCACGGCAGCTGTTCATATACTCCTTCCAGTGTTCTCTTGCCTACATATAGAAATATGCTCTGTAGCAACATTCTCTACTCCCTACTCAGTATACATTGTCCTAGTTTTTGTAGCTGCATCATATACCTGGACTCTCAAACTGTTGCCTCATGCATAAATCTCATTGTCATGCAGTTTTAAAACTCACATGTGCATTCTGTAATACTACTACTAGTACTACTACTTCTACAACTATTGATAATTACAGTGTTCTTAATATCTCCCTCATTTGAGTGACTTGATTAGGATTACATTTGTTTTTATGATGACATCATTTTGATGACCAAAATTACATGTACCTTTTAAAGCTATAACTTATGTGGACCTACTTATGTTCACTAAAGGTAAGCTAGGTATTTTTAGCCTGCTATCCAATGGTTTCTTTCCAGTTATAGCATTTTTTTGTGTTCTACTTCGGCAGTATTACCTGTCAATTAACAAAGCAAGGGTTGCAGAAGAGTTTGCTAAAAAAACATTGAACAAACTAAGCAACTCAATGAATCATCTCTTTCTTGCTTGATATGTTTTTGAACTATTTTCTAGTAGAGAGATTGTTTTGACATGGATATGTTATACTCAGTAGTCGAGTTGAGGGGGAGCAGAGGGGGACGTCGCTCCCCTTAGAAAGAAATCCGACATATAACGTTCCACAAGTAAAGGTCCCTTCCTCCCTCTCCATCCCTTCCATTTTACAGTAAATATTGTATGGAAATATAAATCATAAATAAGCTTAGCCTATATGAAATAACTTCATCATCAGAAAATGTTAGGTCTCCGCATGTTGAGCGAAAATAAACAGTCTAAAAAAATCCGGGGGACGGGGGCACGAAACGCAATGATGCAACATTGTTTTTGCCTGAGAGTAGGCCAGGTGAACCCAGTTTTCTTTTCATCTCGTTCCGACCTCTGGCATCTACAAAAACTGTTCCCTTCATAACATCTATATGTTCGCACGGAGTTCAAAAGTAAAAGTTCTCCTTCTGTAATAGCGCAGTATTTTATGATCGACGTTATAATTCGGGACTAGTTTGTTTTCACTGTAGTGAGAAAGGAGTAATACGGCTGCTATGTACCCGTTTTAGACCAAGAGATGGATTTAACATGAAATCCATGTCTTGTTCATGTTTCATGGAAGTTACATGCATGTAACACATTTTACATAGGCCTACATGCTTTTACTCGGTTTTGTAAAAGTTTTAAAGAAGTTTTCATCATGACCTTAGCTGTCTCCATATCCGCAAACGTCATCACGTCGGTTAAACTCTGCCACCGCATTGGTCTAAAATGGGTATGTAGCAGCCGTATCTCTCCTTCCTCACTACAGCGAAAACAAACTAGTCCCGAATTAAAACATCGAACATAAAAAAACTGCGCTATTACAGAAGAAGAACTTTTACTTTTACTAAATGCGAACGTATTTATTTTACGAAGTAAACCATTTGTAAATGCCAGGGGTTGGAATGACATTCATTTCTAAAGACATTTTTGGGGTTCACCTTATGGCCTACAGAGCGGCAAAAGCTGCATTACAGAAGTGCAAACATGCCCAAACAAGCGGCTGGTCAGCGGGATGTCTGGGATTTTTTTAAAAGAGAAAACAATTACAGGTGAGCTATTAATCTCAATAATTAACCTAGCCTGCTTTTTGTTATCTAAAGACCACCCGACTCACCACAGGTGTAGGCCTACGCACAGATCCCAGGATCTTCAAACTAGCTGAACGGGCGACCCCCCACATCTCTCTTGTTAATTAACTTGCTAAAATACATGACTTGTCATTCAGTCAAGAAACGCATGCGCCTAGTGCTGAATCTGAACTAGATGTCGACTCTTTTTACACATCCAGCCATAATCGGCCTAGGAAAAATTATCACCTTGTCAGAGCTCATCTGACAGTGCCGACATTTAGCCATAATCAGGACGAATGTGAACAAGAGCAAGAAAAACTGTAGAAAAAAAAAAAGTTTGGAAACTGCTATGAGCATGTAGATTAAGTGAGGGTTGTAATGAATAAAATAGAAATGACTCATTTTGTTTGGTCTTTCATGTTAAATTAATCCAATACTTTGTTTTGAATAGGCCTAGTTTGCACTAAAAAACTTCTTCTACACTGAAATTATTTGCTAAGGCTTCTTTGCAAGGTGCTGGTATCAGCTTTGCTTCACAGATATATAAAGCCTCCATTTCACCCGACCTTGTTTAATTCTAATGCAGGCTATTCAGTTGTAGTCCCCTAACATTCCGGCCAATTCGGCGATACAAAATACTCTATAAATACCACCTTTTTTAAAATTAAAATCCAGATTTTTTTAATAGGCAAAACAAATGACCATCCCCCCTGAAATTTTTTTACAACTCGACTACTGGTTATACTGTACGTTCTACAGCAACTGTCAGAATTATTAACATCAAATCAAGCATTAGCACTTGTTCAGTTAATCAAATTAGCTAGTTTCATGTTGTCTTTAAAATTGCAATCTCTACTTTAGGAAGTATACTAAATGCCTGTGAATAATTATAATGAAGTAACATTTATAACAATCTGAATAGGTAGTTTGTCCTTTAAAACATGCTACCTTATTTCCATACACTTCTGTGCATTCTAATCACCACTGTTGTGTTTATGTCTTTCAACATGTTAGCTTGGTGGAGTGCTGGTGTTTGATGTTTAGCAACGAGTACTTCGACTCATTTCAACAAGGATAACCTTATGGTTAATATCTGGGTTTTCTTATTTAATTAATGCTTTGAAGTGGCACATGAAAGTATTAGCTTGTGCTTCTTATGTGCTTGTGTGTGTAAGGGAGAATGAGAGACGGCAAGAGGGTTTTGTGTTGCAGAGCTCAGTTTCACTTTCTGTCTTCTTCAGTCTTTGGTGCAGACCAAACACAGTGATTACAGCTGTTGGTCTGCAGCCCCCGGGCGTCTCTTCAGTACAACATGCCATACATATGATGTACTGCCAAGCTTGAATAGTTTTTTTATATCATTTCTTTGAAAACTGTAGCGAGACGGGAGAGTAGACCTCCTTGATCAATTTAAATTTGAAAAATACTTTATTAATGCCAGAGGGAAATTAAGTGTTGGTATAGGTCATGTAATTAATTCTTTAAAGACTTGCTGTAGATGATGATGGCTGTGGGCAGGAAGGATTTCCTGTATTGCAGCGAAACTGAAGAAGCCTCTGACTGAAGACGCTCTGTTGTTGTATGACTGTCTCATGAAGAGGATGCTCAGGGTTGTCCATAATATTTTTGATTTTATGAAGAATCCTTCTTTGCATCCTCATCTCCAGAGGTTCCAAGGTTGTCCCCAGAACAGAACCAGCCTTCTTTATCAGGTTGTTTAGCCTTTTTAAATCCCTGGCTCTGATGCTGCTACCCCAACAGATGATGGCTGAAGAGATTACACTCTCCACAACAGACTTGTAGAAGATCTGCAGCATCTTGCTGCAAACCTTGAAGGACCTAAGCTTCCTCAAGAAGTACAGTCTGCTCTGTCCCTTCTTGTAAACTGCTTCACTGTTCAGTCTCCAGGCCTGTCTGTTGTCAAGGTGAACTCCGAGGTATTTATACTCCTGAACCACCTCTACTTCTTCTCCCATAATGGAAACAGTGTTTGACTTATCGCTGTTTCTTCTGAAATCTACAATCATCTCCTTTGTTTTATTTACATTCAAAGTAAGACGATTGTTTCCACCCCATGTCACAAAGCGGTCCACCAGCTCTCTTTATTCAGCCTCTTGTCCATCTCTGATACACCCGAATTGCAGAGTCATATGAGTATTTCTGCAGATGACAGGTCTCTGATTTGTACTGGAATTTTGAGGTGTACAGAGTGAAAAGAATGGTGAGAGTACGTACAAGTACAAGTACGTTTCCTCCCTCTTACACAAACACACTCTCACCGAGAAACACAAGAATGGACGCTGTACACTCACTCATACTCCCCATACACACTCTGTAATGCCAGGTACAAGTACCGATACCCCAGCAGAGCAACCAGCCCCCGGACCCAAGAGGTGGATCCCTACCCTCTAGGATGGGGACAAGCAGATCGCCAAAGCTGCCACGGTAGCGAAGCAGCCACCCAGCCCAGGACACCGACCAGACCGCCTGTTCCTTCTCCCGGACCCCAACCCCTGATGTCCAATAGCGAACAGGGGTGTGGAAAGACCCGTAGCCTACTTCCTCCCACTCGCATTTAAAACTGAGGGGTGGGATGTGGGGAAGGCAGCTACACCCCCCCCATCCCCCACCCTGAGCACTCAGTGTCTATATGCATTTTAACAGTGGGCATCGGCACCAGAGGGGAAACTGATTGAACAGCTTCCCCTCTGGATGTCTCCCCACCCCAAAGTCCTTACATGTGTGTCTCATGAGAATGTTATAAGTGAGAGTGTCTAAGTTGTATAGCAAAATTGGGACCCAGGCCGCCACGGGATCGCTGAGATGGAAACCCCTTCCCGCCACCCCTGTGACGTGCATTAGTGGTAAAGTAATGGAGCGGGTGGACAACTAATGTTGCTAGATGTCGCCAGATGAAGTCATACTCTAATTTGCATAATGATGATGTCATTATGTGATGACGAATGAAACAGAAAGGAGGAAATAATATATTTAGATTAGGATTACAGGGTTAAACAATACATTATTTAAACAGGGGAAACATGCTACAGGGAAATGTGACTTTTGTCTTCAAGAAGAGACTGTGGAGCATGTTCTATTATTTTTGCCTGAAGTATACTGTTGAGAAAACTGGTACAAAATTTACAAGATATCAAATTGCAACTGGACATCAAAGACCTTTTAAACAAAATTTAAATTTCTGGAAAAAAAATTGCTGAGATAGGCCTATTTCAAGACAAAATTAATAGAGATAATATAGTTTGTTTGTTTTTTAGTACTTTGTAAAAAAATTAGTAGGGCAAATTTAGCATGCATCAAATATTTCTTGCCAACTGCCGTTAAACAGAAGTTTATTGCTTATGGTATTATTTTCGGTGGTTTTTTTTGTCATAAGTTTTAAATGTCCTACGTTTTTGAACTCACCATACATTTCGAACGTTCCTTGAATGCACCACAGGTGTGAGATGCCGATGCAGCGTAGTACAGACAAGCTTCTGCCTTAATTTCCGTTTAAAGATTGGTCTTATATACATGCAGATTTATTTTTTACTTTTCAGTTAACATTAACTACAAAGAAACTTTATTTGTGAGTGGATGAAATGAACCGAAAAAGGTTTGATTGGCCAGTGGACATACTCTGATCATGCAGCATACACATGCGCAGATCGGTGACAAAGTTTCACAGAAAGTAACTAAGGGTGGTCAGAAATGTTGCTAGATTTGTCGCTAGGCGCTTTTTGAAAGAAAGTCGTTAAAGGGGTCTGAAAAGTCGTTAGACAAAGTCGCTAAGTTTTCAACACTGCAGCAGCTGGAAGGACAGGTGGAATGAACCATTGTAAAGGGGAGGGGTGTGACTGAAACAGTAAATAAATTATTTGTTAAATATTAAATCTATGGTCAAAATGGAGAAAATACACATTAAGGGCATGAGGGGTCCTAGCACATTTAACGTATGTATGAAAAAAAGGGGTCTGTTCTTCTGGGCCCTTCATCAGCCTGCCCTGGGCCCTTAGAATCGTCCTAACCTTCCACCCCTTTACAGCGCCCATGTATATATACATATAAAAGAAAAAGAAAGCCTGGTAAATATGGCTAATGCATGAATCACGATACTAAAGGTCCTTTTAATCTGCCTGATATATTAGGGGGTATTCTGTCTATACTAAGAGTAGGCTACGGCTACTATAAATGTCTTTTGAAGGTTTCAGTCATATTTCATAAGGAATTCAGAAATTAAGGCCCCATAAACGAGGGAATATTAACTAGACCAGCATATTCATATTCCTTTGTGAAATGATAGATCAAACAGGAGAGAAGACTAAAGTAGTGCAGTGATGAACTGACAGCAACTGATGCCCTCACCAAAGCAGGAAGCCTATTAGATTACAGCAAGTCTGAACAGGTTGGGTAACATTTGGTCGGGATGTTTTAATTCACTGTACTGTTTTGCTTTTTTGGTCTTCCCTTGTTTGAACGCCAAGCATATCTTATTGCATTTTCCTTTGCAAACATCTGCAGTTGGACAGGAAGTCCAGCTCATTTCATAAACATTTTCTTCCAGTTTAGATTTTTTAAAATCTATTATAAACTAGATAAAACTCTAAAACAAACAAAAAAATATCTAGAGCTGTAAGATCTATAGGGTGCTTAGCTTTGCACTTTTGAATTCGAGTTGTACTTGATCAATTCCTTGTTTCTCCGATAACTCTGAACATGTACTCTGTCTGATTCAAGCCCTCCTTTAGACTTTAACTCAACAAGTAAATATGTTTTCTCATTGCTTTTTCAATTTACTGTTATTTTTATTGTTTTGGTTTATATTTACTGTGAAAGGCAACATCAGCATTGTTTTTTGTTTTTTTCCTTTTGAAGTTCAGCTACGCTTGCTGATTGCTCGGATAAACAAATACACAATTTAAAAAGATTGTGTAAATTTTCAAATCTATTTAATATTTATAAATAAATTGATTACATTTGTTAAAATATTAAATAGGTAGCCAAACGGATTGTTTAAATTTTGAAACTTGACTCAATACCTGGGTAGAAAGAGATGAGAACTACTTGTCTTGCAAAACCATAGCCAATGTTTATAGCACTATACATGTTTGATGTGCTTTATATGATCTACTATATTGCCCTTGTTAACCACTATTTTTGTAAAGATGCTCTGCTAGAAAAAAATTTCACCACTGATGCATTGACATGAAGCAGCTCTTGCTTGTTATGACTATTTAATCCTTTGCTGTTTTCGCACTAGATGTACTATCTGGTAAAATAATGTGAACATGCTTTTTCTCGATTTTTCATCTTTTTCTTGTCTCTTCGATTGCTTGCTTACAATACTGGTTCTGTAGTATGGATATCTAAGAAACTGCTGGGCATGAACTACACCATGTATGTATTGAGTCTAGTCTGTGCTCTCTGGGGCTAAGCAGTGACATTGGGCAAATCTTCAAACTCCAAATATCTGTAGTAAAGCCAAAAGCATTTGCAATGGATAACTTACCCCGCAAGTGATGACAAACGTTTTCATCTAGCACAGGAAGCACTGTTTGCTATGCCGTTTTGAGGGAGGAAGACATATCCTTGCATCAGAACTGCAAAAGGTGACAAAAAACTATATTCTCCACCACAGCAAGTGCTTAGTCATTCAGAGTGATAAATTCAGTTACCCTTTTTGTAATAACTTTTGATTTCTCTCTTTTTATTGGAAGTTGATCCCTCCCCTTTGGAGTTTCCTATATAATATAATACATCGCCTTAAACCTTCACCTTTCAGTCCCACCTCAAGAAATTCCTTAGCTGCTAAGTTAACAACTAAACTGCTTTCATCTTCCGTGTAAACATAGTTTGAAACCCCAGACTAGCATCACTATTTGGATAACAGCTCAACGCATTGTTTTCCAGAAACTGTTTCAGGTGTAGCTGATGTAGGCTGTTATCCGGCAATGAGGACAGTCAGCTAATCCAATTCTGATTATCAAAAAAAACGTTTTACTTTGAGCTCATATTTGTTAACAGATAGTACTATCCCTTTTATAAATCTCATATTAAATTTACTTCAGGAAAAAAGGTGGTAATTATGTTGAGTAATAATAATAATAATAATAATAATAATAAATGAACCTGTTCACACATATGACGATAAAACCATTCTGATTATGATTCTAAAAACACAGTTCAGATTTAAGTCCTAATTATAATTTATGACTTACTATATTGGAAAACTGCCAGCAGTGCGTTTGATTATGCCAAGTACTATAATCTTGATAATAAATATCATGAAAATGTCTCTATTGTTGATGTTATGGTTATTCTCTCAGCCTCACACCTTTATCTACTATAGCTTTGCTGCACAAATAGGTTTAAAGCATATTTGTCCTTTTTCAGCAAATGACAAATATGTCATCAAATATTTTGATGTATTATGCCGTACTTTTTTCTCTCATTCACATACTGATGAGCATGTCGGCGAAAATGTTGGGACTTAGTGTCTTGCCCAAGAACATTTATGAGCTTCTGAGCACAGCTGAATCATGACCATCGCCCAGGGGCATAGCTGTAGATTACTGTAAAAAAAAAAAAATCAGATACACTATGTGTTGAAACATGTTTGAGCACAGTCAATCTTGATAACACTTCATGTTTTTCTGATGTTGACCAGGTATGTTTCACACAGATAACACCCAAAAAATTATCTGGAGAACCACTCAACATTTAACCAGCATTTATCTGATAATTCAAGCAAGTTGTCCATTTCTATCGAAGCCCCACATCTCTATTTACCCCGTGCCAGGTTACCAAAGCTCTTCTTTATATGTGCAAATGTCCGTAACATCCAGCTATATTACATTTTGGAACCAGCTGAGCTGATTTGCTGCTAGTGTGTCTGTGTATGATTGTGTGTTTCTCTCATTTTTTTTCTTTGGCAGAGCAGGTCATGAAGCATGAAATTAAACTCTGAATGTATGTAAACCTAATACTTATTGACAGCTGACTTAAAATTCATTTTAACTATACTTTTTATCACTTGACTTTGTAATAACACATTTAAAACCGAATTTACGTTTGTGTTTTTGTGTACATTAGAGAGAGCGAGAGAGAGAGAGAGAGAGAGAGAGAGAGAGAGAGAGAGAGAGAGAGAGAGATATGGAAAGCATGAATGAGAGAAATAAATTCTCAATTTGAACTCATTGTTTACAAGAACACTAGAGCTTTTCCAAAAACAAACCCTTGATACCTTTGTGTATAAGGAAATTTGCTTGCTTAAAGCTGTTTTCCCAAGCCTTGTGTTTGAAGTTCAGTGGAGAGCTTTGCAGGTTTTCACAACTAATGAGCAGTTATGCAACAGTATGTATTGGTTTTTTGCAGAAGGCTGTAAAATATATCTATAATGGTGCACTAGTCATGACTGTCCTTCCTGACTGTAAGGAGCTTTGAGAGCAGCCGCTGAAGTGATCCTTTGCTTAACAAAGGTCATTGGGATGAAATTGAACTGACCTTTTTTGTTGTGTATTTGTAGATGGTGTGATTGCACGCAGTTTAAATGAGTCATTGCTTGCAACATAGCCAACTGTATAGCAGGTCATAGTATTGATCTAATTCTGTTCTCTATGATCAAGAGAGCTTGATCTCCTTTTGAAATCAATGCCCGAATGGTTTGAGTATGCAGACATTTTGATCTTTAGTAAAGGACTTTTAGTTAAAAAAAATAGTACCATCAACTATGTAGTCATTGTTAAAATAAATTGTATCCCCTTCTCAATTAGTGGTTTGCGACAATTCAGATTTTATGATCAATCTGATACAAAGTAAACCCAGTGCTACTATCTCTAGGGAAGTCTATAAGCTTTAATGTGTGAGGGAGTAGTGCATCCTTAATTATGAGGTAAATTTGTCAATATATTAAATCCAGCTAAATTTTCATTAGTCATTGTAAATATCAGGGTGGATTTTAAGCTGGATTTGAAGACTTATGTTTGCACACATGCATATGTATATAGTTGGCTCAAAATTATTCATACTCCTTGTAGATTTAGCCTTAAAGTTATTTTCATTCAACCAAACATAAGGTTTCTGATTGGAAATGACACTGCAAATCTGTAACCTTATTCAGTTCAATTTTGAATTGAATAAGGTTTCTGATTGGAAATGACACTGGCGTCTCCCAAAAGATAATAGGGCATTGTACAATGATTTCCCTGTTTTTGCTAGAATTTTTACAAGAAATGGCTTGTCGAAAATAATTTTTACCCTTTTTAGTAATCAATGGAATATGTATAGCCATTACATCAATTAAAAAGATTGACTACCTTTTTGCACGTGCTATATTTACTTTTGACTTAATTTTTTTGTGCTTGTTTTTAGTTTTGTGTTTTGAATTGTTTGAATTGTTACTACAGTAGGGAAGACAACTTACATAATGGCACTTTACTAACTTATAATTAGTTCGCTATTTGTTTCATTTTAGTATTTTGACCTTATGTGTTCAAAACCACTAACTAGAGCCCTCTGTGGGAATATTTTATCCCACTATTTTATACTCTCACTGATTTTCTGACCATTACCACCCGCTCCCACTGTCTGTCTCTTTCACTACCATCTGCTCGCGCAATATTTATTACCAATCCCGCCAGCACCCACCAATTTAATTGATGCAAAGTACAATTAAACAAATGTGTATCCGCTGAATGTTTTATTGTAGTTGAACAAGAGTACAATAATTACAATATATTCAACAAAATTTCTCTGCTTGGACTCAAATGTTCCTATAAACTACAGCAAAACCAAAACAACATATCTGTACTGTAAAAAACTAAATATATAAACTAGAAAATCTATAAACAAGTATCTCAAAAACAGATGAAAGCCTAGAGAAACGTTTGAAAATAAAATAGGCCAAATTCAGAATTGCTGAGCATTAATACAAAACAATGGCTCAGAACATACAAATAAAAAAAAGTATGATAGTTCAATGAAACTGCGACAGCTGTCTCACTGAAACTATTGTCCAGAAAGAGTATATAGTCTCAGGCTACTATGGTTTTCTTCAAAGATACACCTACATACACTAAATGCTCTCTCTAATAGGGCTGTCTAATGGATTCAAATCAACCTTGCATGCTTTGACAGGAAAAAGGAAAGCTTTCTTTGTCAATTTTATTCAAATGGGTTTGAGACTGGATTGTTTGACACTCAGCCACTGATTTATTCTGTTATTTCTTCTTTAAAACACTTTGGGCCTGAAGGGAAGGAGGAATCTTCTTCCCACCCTGGAGACTGGTTGGTTCTTTGGGGTGGTGGGGAGTTGGTTTTAGATGGCAGTGCATCCATGTAAAAGCCAAAGTTCTGTATTGCATCTTTAAAGGGGATTGACCATATTTTATTTAATAGATTTAACTGATTTGAACCGATTTAAGTTGCTATTTTTTTAATCTGAATAATCTTTCAATTCATTGATTTTATTTAAATATATAATTTATTTTTCTCCAGTCACGGTCTTGATATTTTTCACAACTTTTTCACTGTAAAGGGTTTATACAATGTTTTCCATGCATGTTGAATTAACCATAATCAATTAATTAACATGCACTTGTGGAATGGTCGTTAAGACCTTAACAGCTTACAGAAAGTAGGCATTTAAGGTCACAGTTCTATAAACGCAGGACACTAAAGAGACTTGTCTACCGACTGTGAAAAACACCCAAAGAAAGATGCCCAGGGTCCCTGCTCATCTGCGTGAATGTGCATTAGGCATGCTGCAGGGAGGCATGAGGACTGCTGATGTGGCTAGGGCAAAAAATTGCCATGTCCGCACTGTGAGACGCCTAAGACAGCGCTACAGGGAGACAGGAAGGACAGCTGATCATCCTCGCAGTGGAATACCACGTGTAACAACACCTGCACAGGATAGGTACATCCGAATATCACACCTGCGTGACAGGTACAGGATGGCCACAACAACTGCCCGAGTCACACCAGGAACACACAATCCCTCCATCAGTGCTCAGACTGTTCGCAATAGGCTGAGAGAGGCTGAACTGAGGACTTGTAGGCCTGTTTTTAAGGCAGGTCCTTACCAGACATCACCAGCAACAACGCCACCTATGGGGACAAACCCACCTTCGCTGGACCAGACAGGAGTGGCAAAAAGTGCTCTTCACTGAAGAGTCACGGTTTTGTCTCACCAGGGGTGATGGACGGATTCATGTTTATCGTCGAAGGAATGAGCGTTACACCGAGGCCGGTACCCTGGAGCGGGATCGATTTGGAGGTGGGGGTCCGTCATGGTCTGGGGCGGTATATCACATCACCATCGGACGGAGCTTGTTGTCATTGCAGGCAATCTCAATGCCTTGCGGTACAAGGAAGACATCCTCCTCCCTCATCTGGACATGATCCTCCAGCAGGACAATGCCACCAGCCATACTGCTCGTTCTGTGCGTGAGTTTCTGCATGACAGCAATGTCAATGTTCTGCCATGGCCAGCGAAGAGCCCGAATCTCAATCCCATTGAGCACGTTTGGGACCTGTTGGATCGCAGGGTGAGGGCTAGGGCCATTCCCCCCAGAAATGTCCAGGAACTTGCAAGTGCCTTGGTGGAAGAGTGGGGTAACATCTCACAGCAAGAACTGACAGATCTGGTCCAGTCCATGAGGAGGAGATGCACAGCAGTACTTCAAGCAGCTGGTGGCCACACCAGATACTGACTGGTACTTTTGATTTTGAGCCTCCCTTCATTCAAGGACACATTATTCTATTTCTGTTAGTAACATGTCTGTGAAACATTTTTAGTTTATTTCTTATGGTGTTGACTCTTTTAGTGTTCATACAAATATTTACACACATTAAGTTTACTGAAAGTAAAAACAGTTGAAAGTCAGTGGATGTTTCTTTTTTTGCTGAGTTTTTATTTAATATACCATTACTTTAAAGATATTTTGCTATACTGAAATTAATGGAAATGCTGTTTTTAATAAAGGATCAATATGTCTTTGCCTAAACAGGGAAAATGTCAACTAATCAGGATAATCATCCAGTTTTTCTGTCCCAACAGAATCTAAAATCATCTGTCTGTCTGCACAAACCAGACACAGAGAGAAGTTAGCTCCATACTGTATATTCAGTTAATTTTAATTATACTAATGTAACAAATGTGTTTACGTATATTTTACATCACAGCTTTGGTCTTTTCAGCCTTTGAAACTTGAGTATCAAAGGTTAACCAATATTTATTCATGCATTTCTAGTTTTACAACTTGCAGTACGTATTTTTCTTCTGCACAAACTGTCTGACAGGAGAGGAGAAAACAGTGCATAGTAGTCTGCAAGGACTTGCATCTGAAACAACAACAACCTGGTGCACCTTTTTAGCAAACACCTAGCTAAAATCTCTGAGTGGTTTCCAGACACTTTTCTATTTGCTTATTAGCTCCAAATAGCCAGATAGACTCTTGTTTCTGGTGAAATGCAATAAAAAAGACATTTAAATGAGTCCAGCCAACAAATACTCAGCCCACTGAAGTACATGAGCCAAGTGGTAGCTTGTTAAACCTCCCACCTTTTTAAATCCTTTCTCTCCCTTTAAACTGGTAGCTGCTCATAAATTTTTGTTGTAAAATGTGTCAACAGCACGAATACTGCAACGCTCTTTATAATAATATTCATCATGTCAAGGTTGTATTTTGTATAAAATGGAAATATTTGTGTGCTTGTATGTTTGTGTGAGTTTTTGTTTGCAGAGTGCTTAAAGTCTAACAGTAGGGTAAAACAGTATTGATTTTTTAAGTAGACTGTGGTACAGGAGAGTAACGAGTAAGCGAAGGAGAGGCAAGAAGAGCCAAACGACTATTACACACCTGAGTATTTCTCTTTTTTTTTCCCTCTCTTTTTTATAAAAAGGAGACAGACCGACTTGAAAAGGAAGAGAAATCCGTAAAAAAAAAAAAAAAAAAAAAAAGAAAACCTGAGTTTACCTTCTTTCCTCTCTGTATGATTTCATGATTTGCAGTTCTGAATGTCTTTGCCTGGTGTAGCATGGAGTGCCTCGGGCCTACCTATGTGATCCTTACTCCAGAAGACTGTGTTTGTGCCTGTTTTCAATTTCAAAGTTCCATTACTCATGTCAGTCTGACTGGTTTAATTTCAATTCAATTCAGTTTATTTATATAGCGCCAATTCACAACAGATGTCATCTCAAGGCACTTAACAAGAAGTCATTTCAATACATTTATACAAACATTCCAATCAGTTAAAAAGTTTCCTATTTAAGGAATCCCAGCAGATTGCGTCAGTCATTGGCGTGAGGTTGGGCCCCGTTGATGCAGACTTTCCAACCACAGCAATCCTTCAGCAATCCCTCCTACTGAGCAAGCATGTAGCGACGGTGGAGAGGAAAAACTCCCCTTTAACAGGGGAGTTAAAGGGGAAGAAACCTCCAACAGAACCAGGCTCAGTAGGAGCTGCCCTCTGCCACGGCCGTCTGGGGGTTTGAGAAGACAGAGTAGAAACACAGAAGGAACAGAAGATCTGATATAAGAGAACTTTCTATGTTACAGAAAGTAAAAAGTTGATAACAGGACACAGTGGATGTTCAGTTACTGGGAGGATCATCCCAGTCGATGCCCCCCGTCCAACAGGGCATTGCAGCCAAGCAGGATACCAGACCAAGTATATCTTCTATGGAGAGAAAAACACTGAGAGAAAACAAAGTTAACAGTCGAAATAACAGAATGTACTGTAATACAACTGGAGAGTCGTAGGAGAAAAGGAAGTAGCAGAGTGAAGAAAATTGGTAAGTCTGTCCTCCAGCAGTCTATCCCTATAGCAGCATAACTACAGAGATAGCTCAGGATGACCTTAGCCACTCTAACTATAAGCTTTATCAAAAAGGAAAGTTTTAAGCCTGGCCTTAAAAGTAAACAGAGTGTCTGCCTCACGGACTAAAGCTGGGAGCTGGTTCCACAGGAGAGGAGCCTGATAACTAAAAGATCTGCCTCCCAATCTACTTTTAGATTGGTCACCATATCATAAAGATTAGACACATAGTAACTATCAGTAACTATCAGTATGTGAACTACACAGAACAGAACATTACATTTCTTCCACAATACTCCCATTCTACTTTTAGAAATCCTAGGAACTACAAGTAAACCTGCAGTCTGAGAGCGAAGGGCTCTGTTAGGAACATATGGAACAATTAGATCTCTGATGTATGATGGAGCTTGATTATTAAGGGCTTTGTATGTAAGAAGAAGGATCTTAAATTCTATTCTGGATTTAACAGGGAGCCAATGAAGGGAAGCTAAAACAGGAGAAATGTGATCTCTCTTTTTAATATACATCAGAACTCTTGCTGCCGCATTTTGGATCAACTGAAGGCTTTTAATGGCATTTTGTGGACTACCTGATAGTAAAGAATTACAGTAGCCCAGCCTTGAGGTAACAAATGCATGGACTAGTTTCTCAGCATGACTCCTGGACAGGATGTTTCTAATTTTAGCAATATTCCGGAGGTGAAAGAAAGAAATCCTAGAAACCTGTTTAATATGGGATTTAAATGTCAAGTCTCGGTCAAAAATAACGCCGAGGTTCTTTACGTTATTACTGGGGGCCAATTTAATGCCATCCAGATGAAGTGATTGACTAATCAGTTTCTGTTTAAGAACTTCTGGTCCAAAGACAGCAACTTCTGTTTTGTCAGAATTTAAAAGCAAAAAGTTTAGGGTCATCCATGTTTTTATGTCTTCCAGACATGCCTGTAATCTACCTAACTGACTGGGTTCATCAGGATTTATGGATAAATATATTTGTGTATCATCTGCATAACTGTGGAAATTTATCCCATGCTGTCTAATGATTCTACCAATTGGGAGCATACATATGGTGAACAGAATTGGTCCAAGCACAGAACCCTGTGGAACTCCACAAGTAACCCTTGAGAGTGAAGAAGATTTATCATTTAGATGAACAAACTGGAATCTATCAGACAAATATGATTTAAACCAGCCTAGTGCTGTTCCTTTGATCCCTGCAACATGTTCAAGCCTTTCTAAGAGAATATTATGATCGAATGTGTCAAAAGCAGCACTGAGATCTAACAAAACCAGAACAGACACAAGTCTATTATCTGAGGCCATGAGAATATCATTAGTTACCTTCACCAGTGCTGTTTCAGTGCTATGATGAGCTCTAAAACCTGACTGAAACTCTTCAAACAGCTCGTTACTGTTTAGATGCTCACAGATTTCATTAGCAACAATTTTCTCAAGGACTTTGGATAAGAAAGGAAGGTTAGATATAGGTCTGTAATTCACTAAGTCATCTTGATCAAGGGAAGGTTTCTTGAGTAAAGGTTTAATTACAGCTATTTTAAATTCCTGTGGTACGTATCCGTTTACTAAGGATAGATTCATCATATCCAAAATGGGGCCAGGAACAAAATGGAACACTTCTTTAAATAATTTGGTTGGAATTGGGTCCAACATACAAGTTGAAGGTTTAGATTAGGCTAATATTTTTGATAATTCCGAAAGCTCGACTGAATCAGAACAGCCTAAGCACAACTGAGGTTCTACAGTTCTTTCCAATACTGCCTCATTTACTGAGGAAGAAGTAATCATGTTTGGGAGGATGCCAATGATTTTATTTTTAATATAATTAATTTTATTTATGAAGAATCCTATAAAATCATCACTGCTAAGAGCTGGGGGAATAGTTGGCTCAACAGAGCTATGACTCTGTGTAAGTTTGGCAACTGTACTAAAAAGAAACCTAGGATTGTTTTCATTCGCCTCTATTAATGATGAAAAATATGCTGTTCTAGCTTGTCGAAGGGTCTTTTTATACAGCAGTAGACTGTTATTCCAGGTTAAATAGGAATCCTCTAGGTGTGTAGAGCGCCATTTTCTCTCCAACTTCCTAGTATTCTGCTTTAAAGTACGCAACTCTGCGTTGAACCAAGGAGTCAGCCTCCTATTGCTAGCCACTTTCTTTTTTAAGGGGGCTACACTATCTAATGCCAAATGCAATGAGGACGTAATGCTGTGAACCAGATCATCAATTTCTGAAGGGTTAGAGATAGAATTGCTGCCATCCACTGTGTTACTCTGAGACACTAAGGAAAGTAAGAATGGAACAGATTCTTTAAAGATTGTTACAGCATTGTCTGATAAAGCTCTACTATAATGAAATTTTCTTTCAGATTTAAGATGGTCAGTTAAAGTAAATTCAAAAGTTATTAAGAAGTGGTCAGACAGGACCGGGTTATGTGGGTGGACTGTTATTTCCTCACACTCAATACCGTATGTCAGTACAAGGTCCAAAGTGTGTTTACCCGAGTGGGTCGATCCCTGTACTTTTTGAGTAAAGCCAATTGAGTCTAAAATAGCACTAAAGGCTGCATTTAGGCTATCACTTTCAGTATCCACATGAATATTGAAGTCCCCCACTATAATAACCCTATCAGTATTTAATACTAAATCAGATAAAAAATGTGAGATCTGATCCAAGAATTGAGAGTAAGGGCCTGGTGGACGATACAAAACCACAAACAAAAATGGTCTTAATGTTTTGCAACTTGGATGAGGAAAATTAAGGGTTAGATGTTCAAAAGAACTGTAGCTATTGGTTTGGGACTAATTAGTAAATCAGAACGGAAAATGGTTGCAACTCCTCCCCCTCGCCCAGTATTTCTAGGAATGTGAAAATTTAAATGACTGGAAGGAGTTGACTCATTTATACTGACATAATCCTCCTGCTGCAACCAGGTTTCTGTGAGACAAAGGAAATCAATGTGATTATCACAAATCAAGTCATTTACTAACAAAGTCTTTGAGGAGAGAGATCTTATGTTTAATAAACCACATTTAATAGATTTATTTTTCTGTTCAGTCAAAGTTGTATTTATTTTTATGAGATTTCCATAATTTATTTTTGTTGGCTTAACTTTTAATCCATTTAATTTTGGCCGTGGGCAAGACACGGTTTCAATAGGGTAATAGGTGGGTGACAGTACAGAAGCAGCAGAGAGGTGGGTTAAACTACGACTCTGCTTCCTGGTCTGGACCCTGGGTTGTCAGTGTTTTGGAGGACTAATAAATTCGGCCATATTCCTAGAAAGAAGAGCTGCTCCATCCAAAGTGGGATGGATGCCGTCTCTCCGGATCAGACCAGGTTTTCCCCAAAATGTTCTCCAGTTATCAATGTAGCTCACATCGTTTGCAGGACACCACCCAGACAACCATTGATGGAATGACAGCATACGGCTAAACATGTCGTCACTGGTCCGATCAGGCAGGGGACCAGAAAAGATTACTGAGTCTGACATTGTTTTGGCAAACTTACACACCGAAGCAACACTAATTTTAGTGACCTCCGATTGGCGTAACCGGGTGTCATTACCGCCAGCGTGAATAACAATCTTACTGTATTTACGCTTATTTTTAGCCAGCAATTTCAGGTAGGATTTGATGTCTCCCGTTCTGGCCCCTGGTAAACATTTGACTATGCTCAATGGTGTCTCTAATCCACGTTTCTGACTATGGAGCTGCCAATTACCAGGGTCGGCTTCTCAGCGGGTGTGTCGCTGAGCGGGGAAAATCTGTTAGAAACGCGGACCGGTTGGTGGTGGCCCATGGGCTGGGTCCTAGAACTATGCTTCCTACGTACAGTCACCCAGCCGGCCTGAGGTCCCGGCTGCGCGTGCTCTACCGGAGGACAGCTAGGGGGTTCTATCCTTGTTGGCTCCGCGCTGGCTAATGGGCTTCGGCTATCTGCTGGTTTTTCAACAGCTTCTAACTCTGATACCCTCGCCTCCAAAGCTACAAAAATATTACATTTATTACAGTTACCATTATCACTAAAGGAGGCAGGGAAGTAAGTAAACATCTGACAGAGAGAGCAAGAGAGAAGAGAAGAGTTAGAGACAGGAGAGAGAAGAGTAACCATAGCCGCAATGAAGCTAAGCTAACTGAGCTAGCGAGACCTTACCACCCCAAGAAAAGCTGTGTGAAACACAAGGAGTTCCCAAACGTAAAGTACACCACCACAAAATGTGTGTTTTAGTGTGCTTGTGTGTTAAAATAACTTAGAAAGGCCTCAGCACAGAGAAAATAAGATCAATTCAAGAAAGTCTGAACACCAAACAGCTTACAGGGAGCACAACAGTGACAACAGGAAATGACGCAATACGGCTTACCGCCCGTCCAATGAGGTTACATCAAACCTGCAAGGAATTTATACAACTCTTTACATTAACCTTGATCCCACCAAGACTTGGGCACCTGTCAACAGTTACAGAAGTTTTGCAAGCACATGCTTAGACCTGTTAAAATATTTTCATTTTTTTACATTTTTATTTTGCCAATACAAATCAGCCGATTTGACTTCTCTGGCAGCCTTTTCATGGCGCCTCTTAAAGTGGAACTGAACCCCATGAAAAGCATAACCCCGCCCCCAGACAACATTTGAAAAATTCTACAAAGTGTGCAGTGCCAGGAGGCAACGGTGGGCATGGCCAAGTGTGGAGAATGAGCGGAGGGGGGAACGTGGGGGTGTGGTCAGGAGGACAGTGACACCTCGCTTAATCTGACACTGAAACATAGACCGTGACCGAAGCGACGTTGGTAGTTTTGCGACTGATCGACGTTCATCGGTTTTGAACGTTAGTCTATGTTAGCATTACCACTCAGAGACTGGACTCCTCCTGTCTCCCTCTGCCTCAGCAGCAGTGGCGGTCCTTCCTACAGGCGACATAGGCGCTTGCCTAGGGTCCCATCTAGTGGGGGGTTTTATATAATATAATTTTTGCACACAATGTTTTATTGTAAATTTATTTTTTGTTTGGATTCTTTAGTGTGCACTTTTTGTTCTCAGATGTTGCCTACTGTTCAAGTTAAACGTTTTTTTTGTGTATTTATTATTGAACAGCTTTATTCTTTTGCACATGTTATATTGTTATTGTTATACTATCATTATCTAAATAAATGTGCAATTCTTTGGACATTACTTCTTTTTTCGTGGGCAAGGCCGTATCAATTCGAGCCACTGGCTCAGGGCACTGAGTCAGCTCTGTCCGAGGCCGGTGCTGCTGAGGCAGAGGGAGTCAGTAGGAGTCCAGTCTCTGAGTGGTAATGCTAACATAGGCTAACGTTCAAAACAGTATATTAGCTATGCTAATTAAGTGCTAATGTGATAATAATGGTAACCTGACAAAAGCAATCCAACACCAATCTCGCCACGGGGCCAGTGTGTCTGAGAGATGGTTTTATACCCAAACCCACGGGGCATGTCTGTGAGACCATGCCTGTGGCATAAAGAGTGGAAAAGATGTTTAGTTATTTCCCTGCCTCCTTTAGTAATAATGGTAACTGTAATAAATGTAATATTTTTGCCATTAAAAGCCTTCAGTTGATCCAAAATGCGGCAGCAAGAGTTCTGATGAATATTAAAAAGAGAGATCACATTTCTCCTGTTTTAGCTTCCCTTCATTGGCTCCCTGTTAAATCCAGAATAGAATTTAAGATCCTTCTTCTTACATACAAAGGCCTTAATAATCAAGCTCCATCATACATCAGAGATCTAATTGTTTCATATGTTCCTAACAGAGCCCTTCGCTCTCAGACTGCAGGTTTACTTGTAGTTCCTAGGATTTCTAAAAGTAGAATGGGAGTATTGTGGAAGAAATGTAATGTTCTGTTCTATGTAGTTCACATACTGATAGTTACTGATAGTTACTATGTGTCTCTTCTTTATGATATGGTGACCAATCTGATTATGTGACACTGTATGAATTTAGGTCAGGTCAAACCTGCTGATTCAGACTCTTACATCCTGGGTTGGCATGGCAACTCTCTTTTACGTCTAAGAACGTCCTGACATACATTGATTATGCTTCTATATCAAATCTTCTACGCCTAATGAGTCAAATTCCTACCGACTGAGAAATGATTGTTTGTAATGTCATAGGTGATAGGCTCATGATTACTGAACCTATATAATCCTGTGTCTTGTTTTGGAAGGCAGGTCAGTATCGCATATTTTTCTGTTAATGCTGTACCTCCTTGTTTGATCAACCAAGTCTGTATTAAAACCTCAGAGTATCTGAAGGAATCTCTCTCATCTCTTTTATTAAAGAACTTTGATAACAGGGAGGCAGATCTTTTAGTTATCAGGCTCCTCTCCTGTGGAACCAGCTCCCAGTTTAAGTTCGTGAAGCAGACACTCTGTTTACTTTTAAGGCCAGGATTAAAACTTTCCTTTTTGATTAAGCCTATAGTTAGAGTGGCTTAGGTCATCCTGAGCTATCTCTGTAGTTATGCTGCTATAGGCTTAGACTGCTGGAAGACAGACTTACCAATTTTCTTCACTCTGCTACTTCCTTTTCTACTACAACTTTCCAGTTGTATTACAGTACGTTCTGTTATTTCGACTGTTAACTTTGTTTTCTCTCAGTGTTTTTTTCTCCGTAGAAGATATACCTGGTCTGGTATCCTGCTTGGCTGCAATGCCCTGTTAGACGGGGGGCATCGACTGGGATGATGCTCCAGTAACTGAACATCCACCGTGTCATCTTATCAACTTTTTACTTTCTGTAACATAGAAAGTTCTCTTATATCAGATGTTCCTACTGTGTCTCTGCTCTGTCTTCTCAAACCCGCAGACGGTCGTGGCAGATGGCCGCTCCTACTGAGCCTGGTTCTGTTGGAGATTTCTTCCTGTTAAAGGGGCGTTTTTCCTCTCTTGCGTCGCTACATGCTTGGTCAGTATGAGGGATTGCTGAAGGGTTGCTGTGGTTGGAAAGTCTGCATCAATGGGCCCAATCTCACGCCAATGACTGACGCAATCTGCTGGGATTCCTTAAATAGGAAACTTTTTAACTGATTGGGATGTTTGTATAAATGTATTGAAATGACTTCTTGTTAAGTGCCTTGAGATGACATCTGTTGTGAATTGGCGCTATATAAATAAACTGAATTTAATTGAATGTACCGCTCTCCACCAATCACAAATTTCAAATGCAGTAGCCACACTTCAACCCTAAGAGGGCAGCACTAAGACATTTTTAGACCAAAAGGTGTAGAATTAAACAAGTTTATCACACGAAAATGCAAAACAATTCCAAGAAATTGAAAGGTTGCATTGGTAAAGACCCATTTTTACAGATTAGAAGCAAAAAAAAAGTTGTTTTGGGGTTTAGTTAATCTTTAAGCAATTGAAATCACTTTCTGCAACCCTTTGTTTTATTTGTAATTTAAGCCAATGTGTGGGCTACACATTCCAAAACATGGGTTAATTGGTCTCCCTAAATTGCCCTTAGGTATAAGTGTGTGGGTGTATGGTTGTTTGTCCTGTTTGTCTCTGTGTTGCCCTGTGATGGACTGATGACCTTTTCAGGGTGTACCCCGCCTCTCGCCGAAGAATGCTGGAGATAGGCACCAGCCCCCCGCAACCCTGCAGAAGATGGTGTCTAATGTGTTTTACTCAGGATAGTCAAGGCATAACAAAAGACACCTGCAGATGAAGACATATTCAAACTACATTTCACCAAAAATCAAAAATGACATCTCATGGCAGAGTTTTAATGCAAAAACTATTGCTGACCAAATGGCTATCTCAACTTTTTTTTTTTAAACCTTAATGATCCAGAAGACTTTGGGGAAATATTCTATTGATAGACAAGACCATAGTGGAACCTTTTGAAGGTGTGGTTCCCTTACATGTGGTAATTTCAGGGAATTAACTTCAATAGCCATAAAATTGTGGAGGTAGCGTAATGCTTAAGACGCTAGAAATCCCTTCAATGTGGGTGAATTTTGCAAATAAGAGTGGGTCAAAATTCTTCCATGCTGATGTGAGACTCATTTCCACCTAGGTTTAACTTTCACATAACAGGTGGGTTTGTACAACTTTTTTTCCTTAATTAATTAAATCATTTGAAATTGTTTTTCATTTTCTTAGGTTGTCTTTGTCTGAAAATGAAAATGGTTTGGTCATCTGACATTTAAGTGTAAGTGACAAAGGTGACAAAAAAGAGGAAATCTATAAGGAGGCAACCATTTGGAGTTTGCCACAGGTCATGTAGGGATCCAATCGAGAGAAGCTGATTTGAACAGATGAAATGAAAATGTAACTTTCTGGCCAATATGCAACACTTTGTGTGGCAGAAGACTAACACAACATATCACCTTGAACTCAACAACACCACCACAGTAGAACATGGTGGGTTGCTTTTCTTCAGTAGGGAAAATGAAGCTGGCCAGACTAGGAAAATGGATTTTCTAAAATACAGGCTGTTAGAGGCAACAAAATTCTTGACGCAGAGGTTCACCTTCCAACATAGTCGGGGCTATAATGTAGTAATTTAGATCAATTGTTTACGTGTGTTTGTAACAATTAAAATCTAGTTAAGAATTAAGGCTTGTTTATTACATCTGCCCTACTTTGTGTTTGTCAATTGCATAACAACTCAAGACAACACTGTATTTGGTGGTTGTAATGTGTTAAAGTTTGACAAATAGGAATATATGTGCAAGGCTTTATAACTGTGACGATGAAGCTGAAAAAAAATTAATCTTTGTGTCTAACATCGTGAACATAGTCAGCTAAAAATACCAAGTCTTTCCAGCTTGCAGGACACTTGACCACTCAGTTTAGTTTGCAGTTCATGCTCTTATCAGTTTAGGTCTTACATGTAATATCATGACACTTAGGTGTCTGGCTCAACTTCACCAATTTATACATATTGTAATTAATTGACATGTATACTCTTTATGTCATAGTCCAAGGTATAAATCTGCAGAAGCCATATTCCTCTTCAAACTTCTCCTACTTTAGCCTTTAAAGATTTGAGTTCTACAAATAAAGACTATAAAACTTGCAAACAAAAGACTTATACATCAAAGACAATCAAAGCAAAAACTGCACTTCACACTTAGGTTGCAGACAAATGAATAAGTTTATGTTTTTGATATTATCTCAGAAGGCTTTTACTATAGACACACTTCCCTCCTTGTTGTAATTTGTGGCTTCCCCTGAGTCTCTTTATCTTCTCTTCCTTTTTGGGAGGAGGGATACTTATTTCACTGTACCAGCTAACCCGAAACTGAATCAGTATTATCCATGGACTCTGCTGATACAATATGTGAAGAATAATTCCATGTCTGTGTCAGTTTTGATTGCATTAACCAAAAGGTAATTTCATAAGTCATATCCACATAGAGATATTACTCTAAAACTATAGACATGTTTGCTAAAGCGTTGCAGAAGTTTGAAGTTCAGCTTAGCTGTGAGACTTGAATATCTAAAAAATAATCAGATATAAATAATGTGAATGAAGGGAGAAATAAATGAAACTGTGGTAAGCTGAATTCAGAAATAACTTATTTATTCTAAATTGTTCCTCTGAAGTAATAAACTGGTCCCTTGTGTGCATTCATCGTAAAAATAAAGGTAACATACAATCAATTGTAATGCTTTGATAAACAAAGTTTCTGGTCTGCATGTATACATGTATCCATATGTACATGTGTTCTGTACATATTTACATTCATTCATACATACAGAATACAGAATATACATTCCTGATGAAAATCTTATAATGGTAAAATAAATTACAAGTATTCACATTTCATTCTAATGGATCATAGACAGGTTGGAAGTAGAACTTCAAATTGCAAAAAGAGGAGAAATAGACAAAACAAATATACTAGGCAAATGATTGTAAACTGCATTTAAACTCAAACAGACTTTTCATCTGCCAATGGAAAGTTTAAGCCCACAGGCCTATAAGGTCAAAATCAGCTCATAAATCTGTTTTTCATGTAATTTTCTTTCAGGCCTTCACACTGTCATGATACCTTTAGGGCAAACAGGAGAAAAAAGGTTTTCTGTTTTTTAACATAGCAGGCTGTTGACCTGCCAAAGCAGGTTCTCTCACAAAGGTCCATTGTTGTGGAGGTTTGATACAGTCTGGCCCTGATTTATCAAAGGTTTGTGCTTGTTAAAACGTGTGCAAAAACTTGCAGCAGGTGATTTACTAAGCAGGCGCATGGAGGACTACACCTGTTACACCTTTTGCCCCAGATGAGTACTTAATATGGGTGTTTCAAATAAGTAGGCGTTCCTCGCGCAGTGTGATTGATCAAACATGAAACTGTTTGTGCCAGCTGTGTTTGTGCTTATTTTTACCGCCTCTAAAGGCATGTCTTAACTTTGTGGCACTACGATTCATTATAAGTTTATTACTAACAAAGGAGAAACATCATCCGCACCAGTGCTTTAAGTGGGCCGGTACGCAAGGGTACGGAGTACCGGCACTTCTAAATTTTACTCCTCAGCGTACCGGGACTTATTTCCAGCGTGCGCTGCATTCCGGAACATTTTTCCAGCATGTGTTAATGAGTACATGGAGTTTTCCTCAGAAGTCAATACCCTCCTTAGACTTCCCAACAGTTTACACTGTATAGGCGGACCGTGGTCCAGGTCCGGACCGAAATGCTGTCTCATGAAGACCTGAGCCTAATGCCAAAACAGAAATGACCATTTATAACGTTGATGAGCGTTTCTGGCCGGCGAAGCTTTTGCATTCTTTACGGTAGTGTCCATGGTAACCCGCAGGCCAATGGTATGCAAGTTTTACCATACCACGTGATACCACCAAAGCCAATAAGCACTTTGCTTTCCAGCCGGAAAGCTTTAAAAAAAATTTTGCGAAGCATAGCAAAAATAAACCGAGATACCGGCCAAAAAAAAAAGAATTACCCACAGCGGAGAGAAGGAGAGAAACAGGCGAACAGAAGGAGAAATAACGGCTGAGAAAGTTAGAGCTACAGGCGGAGAGAGGGAGAAACAGGCAGAGAGGAGGAGAAATACCGGCGGAGAAGGGTGATACAGGCAGAGAAAAGTAGAAACAGGGGGATGAGACAGAGAAAAGGAAAAAAAACTGATAGTTGAGAAGGGGAGAGAAACAGGCAAGTGAAACAGATTACAAGTAGAAAAATAACAAATGGCACCCTCTAAAAAAGGCAAAGTGGACAGTGAAAATAGAGCATTTAATCCAAATGGACAGAGTCCTTTCTCTTTGTACTTCCCACTGGTGGCACAAAACCTGTTTGTCTCATATGTTCAAAAACTGGGGCACTTATTAAAAGTGGCAACGTGAAACGCCATTATGAGACAAAACATAAAAGTTTTGAACAATCAGTATTATGTTTGAGACAGTTTAGTCCACATTTGAAAAAGAAAAAGGTAAAAATTAGCCTAATTCTTTCTACATTTATTGTTTTCTGAAGTTAGCTTGTTAACATGCAGTTGCTATGTCTTATTTTCTTATTTACATGTTATCCTACTTTTATCTAGTAAATGATAGAACATTACACAATTGAGAAATCATACATACATGTTCAGCACTTTGTGACAATAAATGTCAAAAAATAGATACATAAATATATAGTATCACACTAAATTGTAGGACATTATGATCTTCCTGTCCTTGGCCTCAATACATTTTCTTGGACTGGACCTCTTTAAATTTTATTTGATTACCCCCTGATCTATATGTACATAAATATCACCCATGTTTTTGTCCCATATTTGTATCACAGACTGACGGCAGGTCATAAAAGGGAGTACCGGCACTTATTTTTTTCCACTTAAAGCACTGATCCAGACACATTCTAACCTAACAGTAAATAACACTCTAATGGCCATAAACCTTTTTTCCCCCCTTTTTTCTCAAGGCGCATCATAACTCACTATGCACTCCACATGAATGCACCTGCTGTCTCTAGAATACGGCGCCTGCATAGAGCAGGGAGTGGCACATGTACACCGCACACATTAAGTCTATTAATGACAAACAAATAAGAAAATTCACAGACATTTTAGTCTAATAGTAATTAACTCTCTAACAGCCATAGACTTTTGCCAAAGACGCATCATAAATCCATTGCTCCTATTCCTCCTCACTCTGGCTGTGGCGCAGTGCATGGGGCAGAAAGGCTGGCACACACAGCAGCGGACGCAAAGTCCTCATTTGAATACTGCTCTTTGAAACTGTTATGATTTGCGCACACAATCTTAGAAGATCACCCGCAAATCAGGAACACACTTCTCACACAATTGTTTTGCAGCAGATGCAATTTTGCCGTTTTTATTTGGAATATTGATAAGTCAGGCCCTAAGATGTTTAATTTTTTTAAAGATCCTGAAGGACTTGGCACAACAAAGTAAAGAGGTAGGCCCCAAGAAAATTCTGCACTTAGATAGAATATCTGGTAGGCTGTCCATGAACGGACAGAACTAAGACTCAAATTAAAGTCTTTACTGATACTGACCATAGCCCAAAACTATAGAATGGGATCTGTGAGAGAAGGACTTGGAGAATAAAAAAACTCTTTAAAGACCACGTCTCCACCCATGCCACAAACTTGCCCTTTGGACTTTGAACTTTCAAAATGGGACATGGGAAGGTTAGTAGAATCTTTTAGTCTCTAACAAGATTTTTATAAAAAAAATTTTATCTGGATTGTAGTGGTGGTTTCTAATGTCACTAGAATAATAAGGAGATTCGAGTGGAGATGTTGTTTGTGTGGCACAGTGGAGAAGGCTCCATCATGATCTGGGAAGCATTCATGAATGTACCAATGGAGCTTCAGGTTGGACAGGAGCATCAAATCGCAGTGCACTTTGTTGCAATGTTGCAGAAGGCGATCAAAGGCCCATGTTTGTGCTTTACTGACAGTCTTTCAACAAGGCAATGCTACTGTTAACAGCAACCATTTAAAAAAAGGACTTCATTAAGGAGAACACAACCCCTTTTTTGCAAAATGCAGCATGTTCTCTATATGTAAATGCTATAGAAATCATCAGGGAGTTGATGGCTGGAAGTTTTGCAAAAACAAATGTCCCTTTCAGACCATATATGGCCCTTGTGGAGGTCATCGTCACCGCATGGAGTAATGTACCTACCAACCTAACCCTGGCTTTTCACCGGATGCATAAGCAGCACGTTTCATCAGTGTAGCACAATACACAGCTAAGAGTCACTGTTATAGTTAGTAGGTTTATTCCACCAGGCGCATATTGAATGTGTCCCAGAAGTGTGGTGTTGCGGTCCTCCACTAAATTTACATGGCACCATCAAAAAAGAAAAGGCATGGACAGAAATATCCGCAGTTTGGGAAATGGATGGGAAATTAATGATACGTCTTAACAAAGAATTACATTTCTTTCTGCATACTACTCATTCAGTTATGCAATTGCAATTCTCCTGTGATTTTGTGATCTCAAGGGACCAGCTGCGTGGAATGCATTTGGAGATGCTGCGTGTCTGAAATACTGCCAGTAGGAAGGGACACCCCGCGGACGTTGCAGAGAAAACGCGTCTATTTTGTTACACACATAGTCATTGCAGGGGGGGCGTGGTATAAATGCTTGGACACTGCCAACACAATGGACAGGTTTTCGATGAGGCTCCCCACAAACGCAAAACAGAACATAAAACATCACCAAACGTGCTTCTAAATGAACTTCCTTCCAAGCCAAAGAGTAGAAAATATGACGAAGCATATCGTGGCTTTGGCTTTGTTACACCAAACAACTGCAAATGTTCTACTGAACTCAAAAAACATTTCAAACCGAGTGGCACACTGCAAAAAGCCTTAACCAATTATAGAGGATTTAATACTGTTCCATGGACATGATTCCAACAATGATAACAACATCAGCCAGCACACTACCAGTTATTCCTCTATAAAGTATTATCACAGGTTGTGCTAGATATCTATTTTTAAAATTATAACACATTCAATACAATTTCATTTTTTTTTTCATTTTAAATAATATTCAGTCTGAACAAGCTGAACAGAGAACTACATATAAACACTGAAATTAAACAATTCCACTTCAAATACGAACAGTTCATCTGTGGCTTAAACCAGTCTCACATCCTCCTCCCGGTCCTAATGGAACTGAAATGTACACTTGTGCTTAATCAAATGTCTAAAGTGGGATTGCTGCAGAGGTTATTGTCATGAGGTTTTAGATTTTTCTTTTGGACAGATGACTTCTCATGGGGTTTAGATGTTGTTCTGGAGGCTGAATCTGCCCTCTGCTGCCACACTGGAGACTGGAAATAAGTGACTCTTTGGGGCCCACAAAGAGGCAGCCATTGTGCCCACACATTTTACTGTAACAAGTTCTTCATTAAATTTGCATACAGTGCTTTTTTGGTCTGAAACCAAAGTTCAGTGAACCAAATTAAGTGATGCATGACACAAACACACACCTCCACCTGGCAGATAAAGTGACATCATAGCAGGCTCACACCAGTTTCTAAAGTTTTGATGATTGAAGGCCTCAGTTTTGCAAAACAATCCTTTATATTAGTTATTTCTATCCTCTTGCAGTTTTCTATGTTTTTAAAGCACGTATGCACAAAGAATATTTAGAAATAAAAAAAAATGAAAAGCAATGAAAGCAATATTGGATATTGATATTCAGTAACAAAAAAATAAATTACACTTAAAATGATTACACATTGTCGGGGCGTGGGGTGGGGTGGGGTGGGCGGTCGTGAACATTTTCTTCTAAACCAAATTGGGGCCCAGTAGAAATAGTATGGGAACCGCTGTCTTAGCCAATCTTTGAATTGATGAACTCGAAGAGTAGGACTAACCACTACAGAGTCTTTTTTTTTTTTTACCCTTTTAGTTCTGTCTTATGGACTTTTTTTGCCAATGGACTAATGTTTCGACACCTGCTCCTTTTTCCACTTCCACTTCCTCTACATCTTCGACCGGTCATAACCTGTCTAGCAGCACAAAATGTAAATGCTTGTTTTATTTCCCTAGTCATAAGATTTTGATCAGAAAGGTGTTTAGATACATTCAGAAACATGCTGCTGAATGAGAAAACTACAGAACTGATTTCAATATTTTCAAATTTGGTAATGGACTTCCTGCTACCTATTAAGCAAGAGCACACACAAGTCAGAACAATTTAGCTTCCCAGATTTTTGTCAGAGGCATCAAATTAAGGCAGAGTTGAAAGACCTGTAAATCAAACTAATAAGACAAGAAATTAGACCTAAAGGCTTGCCACAGATAAAAGCCTGCCTCAGATAAACCCCTGATCTGCCACGAGGAGCTGAAATAAATAGGTAAAACCTTGAATAGTTAAGGTTGATAATATGGGCCAGAGAGAGAGACTGTCATTGTACTACCACAATGTGTTCTTCCTACACTGAGGATTATTAGCTTTTACTATGCACACTGAACTCATCACCTCATCCCTTTGCTTGTCCTTAACTCATCATCTTGCTAATTATTCTCACTACAGGGAATACTACAAAGAAAAACATCATTCTATCTCCTGTGGGCTTTCTATTCTTTCCTAAACTGTGCCTGTGTGTGTTCTATGCTGATCTTACTGCTAGACTTGGTGTATGCTGCTGTACTTCCTGATTTTACTTTAAATCAATAACCATCAGTTCCTATTGTGCTATGCTTCAGTGTGCAACTGCAGAATGCTAGAACTTGGTGCTGGTATCTTTTTTTTTTTTACAAATTTCCTTAGTTCATTTTTATACATTTTGTTTGAATAATTTATTCTAGCTTGTTTTGCATAGATTTTTAGTTATCAAGTTAAACATATATCATTTAATTAGCCATCCATCCATTATCTATACATTCTATATATCTATACCTCTATTCTTTGCAGGGTTGTGGTAACTTAATTATCAATTATATAACATTCATAATACTCACAATATTCATAATAGATTTTTATTTTTAGTTTCAATTAGTTATCTTATGATAATTGACAAGTTAGGCAGGTAACTCTGGTTATGTAAATGATGACCAACTGGGTCATATACTTGAAAGGTTCATAAGGTCCCTTCCACAAATGTGGAGAATGAGCGAGCAGATGCCCTAGCATACCATTATTTAAATTTTTTTGCTTTTGTTCCTTTTTGTATGGCCCAAAACTTTTCATGAATATTAGTCAGATTTTTGTTTCTTTTTCTGACATTATGCTACTTTGCGGGATCCACTTTAAAATTAAATCTGCTCACATAATCAAAACTTTTTTTTTGTAATTTCAACCCATCTGTCTCTGCAACCTGGCAACTCACAATCCGATTCAAGTGGCATCTGCACTGCTGCTTGATCAGGCAAGATGGCAGCTGAATGATAAATGAATTAGGTGCTATTAAGCTAGTGTGGCTTGGTTTACAAAAAAGAGCGATGACACGTAAATACAAACCACACGGTAGGTATTAAATTGATGTGACAGATAATTGTAGTGTAGCTCTACAGACATGTACTTGTGCTTTAAAAATTTACTACACTCAAATAGCTTAAAGCTATGCAAGCTGCTCATTATAAAAGAAAGACACATTAAAGGCTGCTTTAAGCATGTGGAATCACTTTGATTGTTGAAATGCACAGCTCCTGTAAAACCTGTAGATACTCTGCATGTTCATTGGTATTTTGTAAGCCTCTAATAATGAAGAGAAAATGCTAAAATATTAAAATAATACATGATAGAAGAGTATATATCAAACAAATTGGCTTAATATAGGCTTAAGACTTGAGAGGACAGGTATTAAATTTCTGAGTTAAAATGTGTTTTATACTTTATACTTCTAACAAAACAAATACCAGCACAGTAGATCAAGGCTGTACATTGCAACATATATGTCGGACATGCAATGAAAAAAAACTGTTCTCATACATAGCACTTGTGTGACAGCTTTGCAAGCTGCTTGTTTGTTTTTTATTGTAAGGAAGATGCAACCGCCACAGATGCAATGGTACGGCTCAATGCTACATAGTGGGTGTAGCCTATTGTGACAACCAAGTGTTGCTATATCAATGTAACTAGCCTTATATCCTACAAATAGCCTGTTTTGTAATCCACAAATAGACATGTAGGTGTACCATTGCATCTGTTGCCGTTGTGTTACAACTACCGGGGATCACACTTCTGAGCCTCCCTGGTAAGGTCTATTCAGTGGTTCTGGAGAGGAGGGTCCGGCGGATAGTCGAACCTCGGATCCAGGAGTAACAATGTGGTTTTCATCCTGGCCGTGGAACACTGGATCAGCTCTACACCCTCAGCAGGGTCCTGGAGGGTGCGTGGGAGTTCGCCCAACCTGTCTAGATGTGTTTTGTGGAGTTGGAGAAGGCGTTCCACCGTGTCCCTTGGGGGAGTCCTGTGGGGGGTACTCCGGAGAATGGGGTACCGGGTCCCTTAAAACGGGCTGTTAGGTCCCTGTACGACTGTCAGAGCTTGGTTCGCATTGCCGGCAGTACTGTAAGTCAGGCACGTTTCCGGTGATCTACTTTCCTACCCTCATCTTTGATCATGAACTCTGGGTGGTGAATGAAAGAACGAGATCACGGATACAAGTGGCTGAAATGAGTTCCCTCCGCAGAGTGTCTGGGCTCTCCCTTAGAGATAGGGTGAGAAGCTCAGTCATCCAGGGGGGGCTCAGAGTAGAGCCGCTGCTCCTCCACATCGACAGGAGTCAGTTGAGGTGGCTCTGGCATCTGGTCAGGATGCCTCCTGGATGCCTCCTTGTTGAGGTGTTCTGGGCACTTCTCACTGGGAGGAAGTCCAGAGGAAGACCCAGGACACGCTGGAGGGACTATGTTTCTTGGCTGGCCTGGGAACGCCTTGGGATTCCTCCCAAGGAGCTGGCCCAAGTAGCTGGGGAGAGGGGAGTCTGGGTCTCTTTGCTTAAGCTGCTGCCCCTGCGACCCGACCCTGGATAATTCAATTTAATTCAAAAATACTTAATTGATCCCAGAGGGAAGTTAAAAATACTGGTATAAGCGGAAGATGCAGGATGGATGAAATAGACATGTGTATATATTGTAAATATTTTTTATATTATCCTGGTCAATTGCACATTTCTTGAACCACAGTGTGCTATTTCTAATAGCTTCACAATATTTTAGCATTGTAATTTTGCCCTTACTGTACACCATTAATCCTAATTCTCTACAGCCCTGTAGATAACAGCAGGCAAAATGACAATGAAAGGTTTTTGAAATTATGGTCTCTGGGTAACTTTAAAAAAGAATTATGTGTCTTTTTAATGGGCTTCTCTTGTGTACACATATTTGTTTAGCCTCAGTGCTCTAGCTGTTGACCTTTTTAATAGGACAGTTTCAAAGAGGATACTGTTGAGGGAGAGAAAACACATTTTAAATAATAACAAATAAAGAAGAAACTTAAAGAAGAAATATTATGGTAAAAGAAGGAAAAGCAGATAGGATGTAATGGGACGTCAGGTATAATTCCAGAGAGTTTTGTACCTTGTTTTAGATGTGTTTATGTGTGTGTGTGTTATTTATAAAAGGTGTACTCTACCCAGGAACCAGAGTCTTTCTGTCATCTGGATTACAAATGTACACACACATTCTTTTTCTTGTTTTAGATCAGTTAGGGTTACCAAATCATTTGTTTTTGCTGAATGTCAGAATAAGACAAGATAACTTTTTTTCTATTAGAACTCTGTGTTAATGTCTTCAAAGTCAGATATTTACATAAGATTACTAGTAATGTAGCTGTAGTGTAGTTACACCTTTTAACAATTTATGGAAGCTTCGTAAGCTTGTTCACAACACAAGTTGAATTACAATTGAATTAAATAGAGGCTCACTTGTGGATGTATTTTAAAGAGAAACATGACAATTCAACCGCAAGTGTTTTGAAGCACTCAAACTGTACATCCCAGGCACCGACAGCAAGATGCTTTGTTGATATAATTAGAGACTCACTGTGGACACAACCTATTTTTTACCACAGCACTCATTCTCAGCTAAAACATGTTTGTATTTAGATTTTTAATAAAAGCTAAAACCAACTGTAGATGTTTGAAATATCGTCTTTCTCATTTAAAATTAATATATTGTTGTGGGAGAAAAAACACTAAATATGGTACAAGGCAGTGGACCCAGTGCAGAGTCTGTTTTCATTCCCAAAGCACAAGAGTTACCATGGGTGCACATTGGTTCTCCAAAACCTTCTCCCTATCACTACTAAGGTCTGGATATACCCAGATAGACATCAGTAAAGGTTATTAGTGCCTGTGTCTAAATAAATTAACACAAAGATAAATATCTTAATTTATAGAGACATATCCTGTGGTCTGAAGAAGATCATCTGCAAGTGAATTAAATGAACTATTTTTATTTTAAAATGTGTCTGAACAATGTCTAAATGATTCATAAACATCTAGAGTAAAATTGGCAGATTTTTGGTTAAAAATGGCTGTATTTGGTTTTATACTTTAATTAGGAGTATATAAATGTAGACCTGTCAGGGCTGCATCCTCTCTGTGGATTGTTCTGCTGGGAAATTAAGATTTATGCCGCACAACTGACTTTTTTTTTTTCTGGCAACAAACTTAAACTTGGTCTCAAATTATATCGAGAAATTGTTTTGCTGTCCAATGCACACA
>OY747717.1:22985000-23182500 GCA_963556495.2 Valencia hispanica | reverse complement strand
AGAGGGCAGAAAATGTTCCCTTTGAAGAACAGGAACTGGGAGGTGATTGACTGTGAGAACACTGACAGAAGCCTTCAGAGACCAGGGTAATTGCCTCAAAACTGTGAATAGGATGAGTTTGACAGTGTAACGAAAATAAAATTGCAAACAGAATAGAGCAGCAGTACCAACTCCCTGACAGCAAGAATTCAAGAAATGCTTGATGTGACAGTTCTTCCATATTAAATTTATGAAAAAAACATGTAAATAAAAGGTATAACATATGACCTTACTCCAACATGTTTTATTGATTTTATATATATATATATGGTACATGGCCCACATTTGTACAGCGGAACACAAAGGGCTTTACAATACATTGAGTCTTTCACCCATTCACACATACAGTCACACACTGGTGGTGGTGAACTTCTTTGTAGCCACAGCTGCCCTGGGGCTTACTGACAAACTATAAGATAATTTAATCATAATTTCAGTGTATGCATACATAAAAGTATAACATAAGATGCATTAGTGCATTCAATAATATTTTGGTTAATGTGCAGATCTTGAGAAGGTATTCCAAATATGCCAATAAAAGGGGTGAGTTGTATGGATACTTTATCTCTAAAAAGGTTTAAAATGTAAAATCCCAAACAGCCTTATGTTTAGAACAGTACCAAAAAAGAGGAGATAAATTGACTGGAGCTTGGTGGCATACTGTAAGTTGGCTCAAGGTCATATTTAAATTTGGAAGAAGAAGGAGTATTATATTGAACTGTGTAACAATTTCCTGCAAACAGCTTTTGGATGAGTGCATCATATTTAAAGCCTTCACCCGAGACTCACACCATAGTGCTGATTTTCAGGTTGGCTTCTCCCCTGAATTGCTTCAGTTTTTGTCCGCGACTGTGAACTCAATGGGGCAACCTTTAAGCTTGGAGTTCATTGTAGTTCATGGTTCATGGTAGTTGGTTTGTGAAGCATCACAACCTAACCCATCCTTTTCCCTGCTCCCACCTTACTTATGGCCCCCTTCACAATTTTAGTAGACACATCTTTATCCTCCCCTTTTGTACTGAGTTACATACAAGCAGGCAAAATCATATACAGTTACGGACACATGGAGCATACAGTACTGTGCAATCCCTGAGACAGTTCGATAGTATCAATCAAACTTTATTTATAAAGCGCTTTTCATCCAAAGATTGCTACTCGAAGTGGTTTACAGATTAAAATGACCCCACATAAACCACATTCCAATCCCTCCACCACTGATTTAGAAGTGATCACATTTATGCCTCTCACCCCCCAACCCAATCCCCATGTGTGCACACACTCGAGAGCAACATTAATAAGGACATTTAGTCGAGTACAGATGAGCCAGGTAAGGTAAGGAAACACCATCAAAGCAGCCATCTGCACTGGCAGCAGCGCCCCGAGGTCCTAAGTCAGCCTGTTCCAGAAGTGAGGGCCATAGTACTGGAAAGACGCCTCGCTGTGCGTGTGTGTACTGACTTTAGGCATGACAAGGAGATGGCTGCCAGAGGAGCGCAGAGACCGCGAAGGTTCATATGGTAAAAGCAGTTCTGAGAGATAAGAAGGCCCAAGACCATTAAGACACTTAAAAACCATTAAAAGAACCTTAAAATCGATCCTAAAACATACAGGGAGCCAATGCAATGAATTTAAGACGGGTGTAATGTGCTCCCACCTCCTGGTCTTCGTCAGGACATGCGGTGCTGAATTTTGTAGAACTTGTTAACCTCAGATACCCTTTTTGGAAAGACCAGAAAACAGGGCATTACAGTAATCAATTCTACTGTTTATAAAAGCATGCATCAGTGTCTCTGTGTTGGCCTGACAGAGAATGGGGCGGATTCTGGCAATGTTCTTTAGATGATAAAAAACTATTTTAGTAATGTTTTTAATGTGAGGGATAACAGTCAGCTCAGAATCAAAAGTTACACCCAGGTTCTTCACTTTTAAAGACAGATAAATATACAATGATTGTAGTTTTGCTAAAAGTTTAGTATGTACTCTTTGCTACTGAAATGACAATGGATGGAGAAGACACATATACACTATATTTTAAAAATTACTTCTTTGCTTTCTTACACATACTTTGCAGGAAGTTGGTTGCCTCATTATGCACCTGATCCCACTCTGTAATTTTATTTGGACTATCATTTTCTGGCTGAATTTATGTCATTCCAGTCACTTCCACTTTATTTTACAATGCTGACATTTGTCTGTGGCGCATTTGGTAGTGTAAAGATTTCACGACTGGACTTTTTGCGCAGGTGGCATCCTCTCAGATTACAAAGATGGAATTCACTGAAATCTGGGAGTAACTCACTCTTTGAAAAAATATTTGTAGAAGCAGTCTGCTTGCCTAGGTCTTTTATACACCTGTGTCCATGGATTTATTTTGAAAACCTTAAAAACATGTAGGTGGGTGAGTGAACATGTTTGACAATATAGTTGAATTCCTTGTGTTTTGTAAATTTTATTTCATTTGTACTTTTATTATTATTGTCAGTAGCAGGTAGCAATATAATTACGATCTTCATTTTTTGTTCTATTTGTCATGGCTGTTTCCTTGGTTCCTCCTTTCCCTTCGTCACTTTTTCTTACCTGTCTAGTCTGCTGCCTGAATGAGGAATGGCTTGTCATACTGAAAATTGAATAAGGTATACTGTACAGCTGGTAGAGCAAACCTGCCCTTATTCTCCTTTGGCTTAAGGAGATTAGTAATAGCATAAGTCATATTCAGTAAATTAGAATATTATTGTAAAGTTCCTAACTACACACAGACTGATGTTTTCAAGCCTTTATTTCTGTTTCTGATTTTCAGCTTATAGGTAATGCAAAATGACATTTAAGATTTGAATATTACATTAGATCAATAAAAAACAATGAAAGTATATTAATACCTGCTTAATGAAGGTTTGTTTTTAACGAAAGGTACTTTTATTATAACAAACGAGTCTCATCGGAATGCATTTCAATTTAGTGAATGTGACTGTATGTGATACTGTTGGTTTTAGAGACAGCAGGGAAATACATGCTTGATAGAGAATTTGATGATCTCACTCGAGGCAATTTTTTTCTTCCACACCTGAAATTAATGTAACCTAAAATTTCACTAGGATATATTCAGTTTAAATCAGTTTTAGAATGCCTTTTAACTGAGAATGTAATTATATATCAGAGGCGTAAGTGTTTACAAATTGTCAGAACGGCAATTATCACTGAGGCAACCCCCTGTGAGAATCAGTAAAAAATGTGTGTTTTGATGCTTCACTGGCATATTGGTACAAACAAAGCTTCTCACTTCTTCTGTCTCGCTGTCACCTCATCACGGATGTGCTCTCAGGCACATGAACATACTCCATAATTGTGACACAATGTGATTAGAAAATTAAGCTCCAGAGACAAAAGGCTCCCCAATCAAACTAGGAGGGACTTGAGAGGAGTCAAAAATCTAAACTCTTTAACAATTACAATATGCAATTTTGTCATATCAGTACACTGTAATTATGCAATGTTGGTCCTTTCTCTACATGACACTTAACTGAGGACGCATAGAATAATTTCTAATGGCAATAAAAGTTGAATCTAATTAATAAATTTGTTTTTGCCTGTTTTTTCTCTCAACTTTTCTTTGGCAGTGACTGGAGGTGTGTATGGTCCCCAAGAGGAATCAAATTCAGAGCCTGAAGATGACAATCAAATGAAGTTTTATACAGAGCAGAACAGAGGACGAAGACGCAGCAAGGGTAAGAAAAAAGTACAGGTGTATTTCTCTGGGCCTTGTGATGAATATGTTATATGGTAAACACCTCACTGTTCATAGGAGGGGGTTCCCCTTATCCACTGCTTACTTGCTGCGAATGCAATAAACAGCAAAAGATGGGAGAACAAAAAAACAGTATGAAGTGTTTCAAAACAAATGAATTCTAATGTGAGCGTGGCTGAATATGAAGGGGAATAATGATATATATGGCATACAGCAAAGAGAAATGAGCCAAGACATTTTTGGAATTGTCAGCATAGCTTGTAATGGAAGGAGTTGTGCATGCTCCCTGTGGTGTGTAAAGTGCTATTTTATAGCACAGCCAATGACACTCAAAGGAGAAAAATGAGCTGATGTAAATGGAGTTTCTCTGATAATGAAACTTAAGTCAAATGACTTGGACCGTAAACGTGTTTTTAACTTCCATGACATGTAATAGTGAAGACTGTATTGGATGTGGATATTTATATTCGAGAACTAGAGGAAATGTAACTCATAGTCTGTGTGTGTGTCATCTTGGATATCAACATATGAAAAGAAAAGAAAAAAAGCAGTTTCTTCATCTCCTTGGTTACAGCTTCCTGAAACCATATACTTGTTGGAGTATTTATGCCAGTGTTGTCCCTCAAAGGAAAAGTTATAAATTTCTAATGCCTTTCCAGCCTTGCTATGCAACAATTAACACAAGATGGGTTAAGACCAATCTAGCGGCAGGTTCACTGCTGTCCCAAATAACATTCAGTTATTATATTTGCAGCTCCAGTGAATGGTCATGCATTGGAAATATATGGGGAGCAAAGTCATAATCTTTTAGTTAATGAACTAATGTGCCACCACTCGTCATATGAGTTCACTGGCAAACAGCTTAGGTACTACCTAACAAGCTGCCAGGGTAAAAAGCACATAAATAAATTACTGCATTACTACTCCTACACTGAAAAGTATTCTAAAACATTCAAAGACCCAGTGAGCACTTTCTTGCTAATAATACAAATAAACTAGAAAAGCACTCGGAGAGTGCAGTCCCATTGCAGACATTTCCTGAGAGTTTTTATTTAAAATCCATCTATAACGTTTTGAGTTATGTTGCTAACTAACTGACAAACTCTGGCAAGAACATAGCCTATGCTAAAATTGGTTTATATTGACTAGTTAAAATGTTAGATTTTTATCATCTTCGTAGGGTTTTGGACATTATATCTGAAGTCTAAACAAAGAGCTTTTTTAAGCTACAATCATAAAATAAAGTTAGTGGAAGCAGCTGTGTTCAAACTCAGGATGTGACTGACAACGTATTTACTTGGCTGGCAATATATCACCACAGATCTTGATGTGCAAATGATATTTAAATCCAGGACTATTGTAAGCTTGCTACATCTAAGCGTTGATAAAAGATTTTATACTAGAGACTATCAGACTTACGTATTGACATACGATAGACTATCAGTTAGATAGACATGAGATAGAATTATTGGGTACTTAGGAAAAGAAACATAACATTTATTAACTGTTTCTTTATACATTGTTCCGAGTGGGTTGTAAAAATTTTGTTTAACCTTGCTCTTTATTTAAACTACTTATTAAAAGTAATAAAGTATGCTTTTCCTGTTTCTTTAATTCTTTTTACATGACTAAAAGATCACAGTTAGACTGTCTAAGCATAGTGCACTTGTTTATTTTACTATAATTTCAGCTTTTGCAAGTTATTTATAGATTATTTATTTATTTTATGTGTGAGCTTGATTTATTAGTCATTGAGCCAGTCAGCCATTAAAAACACATCCTAAAAAGGACTTAATAATGAGCTGATAAAACTATGGTCTGCTCTCATTGACATTCTGAACACCTTTGAAAATCTAAACACCATGACGGAGTAGCTGTGTAGACAGAGGCGTTTAACATATAGGAGGACTGTAGCACAGAATTTAAATGTTCGCCTTGCATTTTAGTATTAATGCAGCCATACCAAGGACAAACATTTTAAGCCAAAGTGTGTGAATGCATCTAATTGGCAAAGGCAGATGCTACATATATTTGCTTTGCAAACAATTTTTCCCTTTTTTGTTGAACTTGCAAAATGTTTAGAAACATGTTCATATAGTTTAATAAATTCAGTGAAAATGAGGCGACTGTGGCTCAGGAGTGAGGAGTTCGTCTTGTAACCGAAGGATCGAACCGGAGGGTTTGAGCCCCTGCTCTGTCCGTCTCAGTCGTTGAGTCTTTGGGCAAGACACTTCACCCTTCTGCCTACTGGTGGTGGTCAGAGGGCCCAGTGGCGCCAAGTGTTCGGCAGCCTCGCTTCTGTCAGTGTGCCCCAGGGCAGCTGTGGCTACAATGTAGCTTACCATCACCAGTGTGTGTGCGTGAATGGGTGAATGACTGCATGTAGTGTGAAGCGCTTTGGGGTCCTCAAAGATGTGCTATACATGTACAGGCCATTTACCATTCACAATTTAAAATGATTGCCGTGCCATTATATTTAATGCACACTCAACCCTGATGACATTATACAAGGTAGCTGATTAGATTTATTTTGATTATGCCAATTAGTATTTTTCTTGCTGTTCTTCCTTATTTTATGTTTTTGAATAAACTTCATCAAAAAGATGTTTACTGGTATTTTTTACAACTGTAGAAAGAGGTTTGAGCCAAATGTGGAAACCTTGCATGGAGTTTAGGAAAATTGACAACAATGAAATGCAAAGAACCAGTTTATAAAGATTACCTATTCGTGTTGCAACTGAAGGATGTTATTTTCAAAGGTCTCCAGATGTCATTTGATGTTGTTCATTAGCCATATGCGCTAGTTGATGCATGTCCTTAATGCAATTGTCAAGTCCCAACGATGCTTCCTCTAGAACTGTTGCATCACCCACTACTACTGCCAAAAATGATCTCCAAACAGAAAGACTGACAATTAGGAAAATGGGGATGGTCCAACACATGAAATTTAACCCCTTGCAGCTCAAATGCAACCTGAATCCTTCAGCATCTACACTGAAATCAAACTTGCTCGTCTGCCATTATGTTCAATAAGGCCAAATGATGTTTGATTTTTGTACCTTGTTTACCTGTGATGTCATCCAAGTAACACAGAAATTAATTGTTAGTTTTTTGCTTTGGTATGCTTTAACAACAGCAAGGTAAAAGTCATGGTGTAAAATCTTTATTAACTTTAATATTCAATAGGAAAGATACACTGTAGAAAATACTTGCATACAGAAACTAAGTTAAGTTGAAAGTTAATTAAATAGGAGTATGTGAATTTTAAATTTAACCTTTGCGCATGCGTCAGCGTCTGTCAGACCCGCCAAGACCGGCTCCCCAACAAGCATGGTTTTTAACTGGTTTTAAATATTTTTAAAAATTGGTTCTAACCAATTTTAACACAACTAACTTATTAATAATCTGGACATTTTTATCAAAATGTTTTAATAGGTGGGGAGCGCGGACTAATTCTCTCCCCACACCATGCCTCCTCACCTGTGATGGCTGCGCAAAACTCAGCCAGAGGGTTCTGGAGCTGAAGCAGAGGATTTCAATACTCCACCAAACCCAGGACTGCGAGCACAACATGGACATCATCTTTGGCTGGACTTTTGCCGCTGCCAGGAGTGCACAGCTGACGGACACTATTTCCTTCTAGCCCGGCGAAGCTGTGGAGGGGGGATCTATCGCTGGGCCTCCAAGCGGACTCGGAGTGCCAAACGCCCGCGTGATATCTGCTGCAGAGGACGTATGCTGGTTCCAGTAGGGGGCTAAACCAAAAGCCCCCATCAGCTCCAATCCAGTGCTCCAGGGTGCCCGGTCAACGGTTGGGCCCGGCCGCGGTGGGGGCGCTTGAAGAAGCTGCCACCGCTCTCCTCCAACCTGCCTGCCATTATCCAACCGTTTGAGTGCCCTGGATGCAGATTTTCCTCCTCTGACAGCCCCTGGTCCCCGTAGCTCCATAGGATCACCACCCAATCCCTCCCAGCAGCCGGAGCAACAGTCAGACTCAGCCAGCCTTCCACTTTGCGCCAAACCCCGGGTTGCAGCCAGAACTTGCAGAGGAGTGCTCCACTGCACCCCGAACCCACGGAACGAGCCCTTGGCGCCGATTAAACAGTCCGCTGCTGTCCTTGGGATGCTTCTCCCCCTGGCATAAAGCAAGTCCTGTATGGTGAAAGATCCTCTGCTCAGCGCAAACATCCACCTGCAGACCTGCCGCCCACCATACTCATCATCTGGGACTCCATAATCAGAAATGTGAGGATGAGAAGAGCCCTCACTGTGTTTCCCTGGAGCCACTGTCACGGACATTGCTGAACAGATCCCGCAGCTCATTGAACTTCACAAATATGTGAGTAAAGTTGTGATTCACATTGGCACCAATGACATTCATAAACAGCAGTCGGAGCTCCTGAAGCGTGATTTTATTCACCTTTTTTTTATCTTTTAGAAAACACACGTCTCTGTTTTTCCCTCTGGCCCCACCCCTACTGTCATCAGAGGAAATGGCCATTTTAGCAGACTCTTATCCCTGAATACGTGGCACTCCTCTGCCACTGTCATTCACAATATTGGTTTTTATAGACAATTTTAAAATTTTTAGTGCAGGATGCACCTGTTTGGACCAGATAGGCTCCATCTTAATAGACAGAGTACCCCGCATGCTTGAATTGAGCCTGGCATGCCCGCCCCCCCCCTACGTCTACCACACCGGCCCCAGCTGCCCCTGCCCTCTCTGCCGCCTCCGCCACATCCTGATGCGTAAATGGTCCCTGCTTCTATGAACTCACCCCTGATTTTGACTTGGACCTTGTTCTACGTCATTCATACCTGTTATTATCAGCAGAGAGCGGACTAAAAATCATTAACCAATTAAATGCAACCCCAATTATCTAAAAAAGTTACCAAAAGCCCCACTTTCAGTAAATCATACAGTCACTTCATCTCCAATGACTATTAATATGGCACTTTGTAATGTTCGCTCTCTGCTGAACAAAACTTTTATAATAAATGATCTGATTTTAGACCATAAACTTCATTGTTCATTTTTACCAGAAACGTGGCTGAATGCAGATGCCCTTGTTGTTCTTACAGAGGCCTCCCCACTAAATTTTAACTTCACTTATTCAACGAGGAGTAGCAAAAGGGGAGGCAGAACTGCTTTTATGGGTTCACCAACACTTTCCGCCAAACCTGTTTTATTTGATAACTATTTTACTTTTGAATATTATGCAACTGTTTTTAGCACTCCTAAGATTTTATGTGTCATAGTTTATATGCCTCCTAAAAAGAATGCACTTTTTATTCAAGAATTTTCAGGGTTTTTATCAATTTTGCACAACTCTTATGAAAGAATAATTTTAGCTGGTGATTTAATCTACATATAGATAACATTTTAGATAATTTATCAACAGGACTTTAAAATATTTTGAATTATACAGATTTTAGTCAACATGTCACGCAGCCGACTCCCAACTAAGGACACACCCTGGACTTGGTCATCACATATGGCCTGTCCACCAGTGTGTCCTCTGTGGTTGACTTGGCTGTCTCTGACCACTACTGTGTGTTTTTTAATATCATAAGTTTTATCCAGCAGCAGACCTCTGACAACTGTCAGGAAGTGTCATTTAACCCCTGAAGTGGCTGCAGGTTTTCTGGAAAATTTTTTAAGGATTCCTCCTATTGTTTTAACTGCCCCCTGTGATTTTATTGTCATTGATTTTAACAGTAGGCTTAAATCCGCTCTTGACCTGCTGACCCCATTTAAAGTTGTAAACACACACTCAAAAATAATCTGTTTTCTACTATAGACAACATTTTAAACCGTACTACTAATGCATATCAGAAAACCCCCTCAGACACTCTGTGAGGAGTTTGCAGACCACTTCAGAGGGAAGGTAGACACCATCAGATGTAATGTTTTATCCTGTCAATCTAACATGGTTTTTGACAAATCTGAGTGGGTGTCTTTACCAGAGGAAACGCTGGACAGTTTTGTCCTGGTAGAAGCTAGGACTCTTGATAAAGTTTTCTCCTCAGTGAGGCCCACCACACTTGTTTTGGACCCAATTCCCACTTCCTTTTTTAAGCAATTTCATGGCTCTTTTAGAGATGAGATTTTAACCATGATGAATTGCTCCCTTCAGACAGGGGTTTGTCCTGCTGCCTTTAAAGGGGCGGTGGTGAGGCCCCTGCTGAAGAAGAGCAATTTAGAATTTAATAATTTTAGACCGGCATCTAACTTACTGTTTTTAAGCAACATTTTAGAAAAGCTTGTTTTAATACAACTTAATGATTTTATTAACACTCATAACGTCCTAGAGAAATTTCAGTCTGGTTTTAGGGTGAACCACAGCACAGTGACAGCCCTTCTGAAGATTTTAAATGATCTCTCAGTTAGGACTTTTATGGTAAGTCTAGATACCTGCTCCTCTAAGGTACACAAGATCACATGTGGTGTGCTCCAGGGTTCAATTTTAGGCCCAGTGCTTTTTAATCTGCATATGCTCCCTCTTGGCAGTGTCATCAGAAGACATGGAGTTAACCTTCACAGTTTTGCTGATGATACACAATTTTATACATCAAATCCTGGATGGCAGAAAACGTTTTAGTCATCGGTCCTTTACCAAAACTGCAACCACTGTCTCTTAACCCTTCTTTAAAGTGAAGAACCTGGGCATGATTTTTGATTCTTAGCTGTCTGTTATCCCTTACATTAGAAACATAACTAAAATAGGTTTTTATCAACTAAAGAACAAAGCCAGAGTCTGCCCCATTCTCTCCCGGGCCAACACAGAAACATTAATGCATGCCTTTATCACCAGCAGAATTTATTACTTTTATGCTCTCCTTTCTGTTCTTCCCATAAAGAGTATATCAGGTTTACAGCTTCTACAAAATTCAGCAGCACCTTTCCTGACGAAGACCAGGAGGCGGGAACACATTACACTGGTCTTAAAATCACTGCATTGGTTCCCTGTATGTTTTAGGATCGATTTTAAAGTTCTCTTAATGGTTTTTAAGCGTCGTAATGGTCTTAGGCCTTCTTATCTTTCATAACTGCTTTTACCATATGAAACTTCGCGGTCTCTGCACTCCTCTGGCAGCCATCTCCTTGTCATCCCTAAAGTCAGGACACACACTCATGGTGAGGCGTCTTTCCAGTTTTTTGGCCCTCACCTCTGGAACAGGCTGCTGGAGGACCTCAGGGCCGCAGAGGACGTTCATGTTTTTAAGTGCAGGCTCAAGACTCACCTGTTTAGCCAAGCTTTTAATTGATTAGTTATTTATTAATATCTGCTTAATTGCTCTGCATGTTTTACTTGATTACATTTTATCAATGTTTTACACTATATCATTCAAAATTGTATCTGTGTTAAAATTTCATCTGTGTTTTACTACTTACTCTCATATTTATCTACTCTTTATTTTAATATTTTAACCTGTTATTTTAATCTTTCTTCCAGTGTTTCCTCTGTGGGAGCTCTCTGCCTCGGCAGCAGTGGTTCGGCTGTGGCTGCCTGGGTGCTCTCCAGGTAGTGGTTGGGTGGAGGTGGGGGTCTCAGCCTTCCCTCCAGTGGGCGCCCTGGGCTGGTGCCTTGGCTGTTGCTGTCGATCTGGTGGTGCCGATGCAGATGGCTCTTCTGATGGCGTTTCCTTACCTGGCTCATCTGTTCTCAGCACAATGTCCTTGTTTACTGTTGCTTTTAAGTGTGTGTGTGCGTGCATGGGAGATGGGTTGGGAGGAAGGGGGGTATAACTGTGATTATGTTTTTGTTCGGGGGTGGAGGGTTATGTGGGGTCATTTAATCTGTAAAGCACTTTGAGATGCTATTTTGTATGAAAAGCGCTTTATAAATAAAAGTTTGCTTTGATAAATATAAACCTTAAAACATTTGCAGATTTATGTTTCTTTGTGGCTTACTCTGAGTGTTTGAGAGAATAAACTTGTTTGGTTTTTGCCCATATTGGAAGAGTTTGCCACCGTGAGCACACATTCTTTACTCCACTCAGTAAGCTTTTACGGTAATTGAGGGACCCCTTCAGAACCCTACTGACTGTGCTCTGACCCTAAAGGATTAACTGCACTGGCTCTTCTGCTACAGACAGCTGTTGCTTCTGTAATCTTAAATTTGTCTCCATGGTTTTAACCTTGTGCTTCACTTTACTACCTCTGAATTTCTGTCACCATTCCGGTCATTGTGAATTTAATGTCATTTATCAAACAAAAGGGCTCTTTAAGCATATCTTTGATGTATCATTACTAATTCAATCAGTTTGAAAATCCCATTTCAGTTTTTTAAATTGACAGTCTTACCAACATAACTTTAACTATTATTTGTTTAAAATAAATTTGAATAAGCATTACAAAATTGCAGATCTTTAACTATTTTATTGGAGTAATACCAACTCAACAGTTACCATTAAGTTGCAATAATATTTCCAAGCCACCATCGTGAGATTCCAGTAAACCTCTTTTTAAGCTGTCACGTTCTGTCCCATGATAGATATTAGCAGGCAGAGGTTAAGCGGCTAATTTCATTCCCTATACCCCAGCTTGGAAATACGACGCCTGACAGAGCCAAAGTGCCTCAGTAACTACCAATCTATAACCCTGTCACTGGCGATAAAATAATTTATCACACTTGCAAATAATTCCAGACTATTGTGCAGAAGCTGTGGTGTCCTCAGCAATACACCATTTCTGCATGTCAAAATATCAGTCATAGGAAGTATTGCAAGACATAAGGGAAATAATTTCCTTTTTTAGTTGAAAAGGGTTTTGAAGTTCCACCACTGGCAATCAACAGTGCAGATGTAGATTTGTGTTATGTTTTTTGCACCTGTTAAAGGTGCAGGATAAAAAACAACAACAAAACATTATGCTCATCTTTTAAAAAGTGACTAAACCGATCTGTCTAATTATTTATCTTTTTCTCTCTATGTGTACCTTTAGGCCACTCACAAAGTCCTTTGAATAAGGTCACTCTGACACTGATTACCATCAGCACATGTGTCATCGCCATTGTCTATGCTACACAGGACTCCTGCCCCCTCACCGTCAAGGTTACTCTCCATGTGCCAGAGCATTTTGTTGCAGATGGTAAGTACAAGTCACACATTAAAGCTTAGGTGACCGGTGAAAAGATGCAGCAACCAAGTCCTTATGCATTTTTAGCTATGGACAGTAGAATATGTTATTTTGTGATGTGTAAGGCTACATTCATTTCTCGATGACACAATACACGATATGCGTGTCATGAGAATGATGTTGAAAATTTGATTTTAGACAAAACAAAGGATCCCATTAAAAAATAGAATAAACGCTTCACAAATCACAAACTGTACTTCAACAACTCCAATTAGGCTTGAATATTTCCAATTTTCATGATTTTCTCATTCTAAGGTTGCCCTTTTACCAAGAGAGCATTGAAAATACTCTCTTAAAATTGTCCTTAAAATTCTGCAATTTATTTCAGAACAGTTTGTTTCAGATTTGACTTGTCAAAGCTTTTTAAGATTATCAAATTAAATGCATTCTTTAAAACAAAATATTGAAATAACCATGTAGAGCAAACTAGTAAACAGTAAAACTATTAGCTGTGTGTGTGAGACATTGGTCAGTCAGAGTATTCTCAAAGTTATTACAAATTGCTCATCTTTTGTCTGTCACTCAAAGTTTCTTTTTTTCCATGGAGTGTCCAAGATGTTCCAAAACAAAGTTTTAAAACTTCTGTCCGTGTAATAGAGTGTCAGTCAGTTGACATTTTGATACGATAGGGCAACTCAAGATCTTCTTCTTTTCTTACTTTAAAGTAAGTGTCTCAAAAATAGGAATGTTCTTTCACATTTGCAGCTCTTAATAACACTTGTATTACTATAGAAAGTTATGCAAGCACAAATAGATATATCTCTTGATTTGACAGCTTTCACTTTGACAAGAAATCTTTTAAAATTTGAATATTGTCATATCTAATGCCAAAAATCTCATTAGACCCTTTTCTTAAAAAACAAACAGCATGCTGAATTTTATTTATACCCTACTCAATAATCAACAGAAAAATATTTAATGGAATAACAGCAATCAAGCCCTTCTTATATACTTATTATTCAGCTTTCTCTGTGTTTCCACTGGTATTTTAAAAATTCATCTTTTGTGATGAGCTCCACGTCTTTTAATCAGTCCTCGCTCTACTCTACACTTCAAGCATCTCAATAGTTTGTTAGCTCCTCCAGAAGAAAAAACAAGACCTTGGATTTTTTTTATTTTATGGAAATGTAAAGGGTCCAAAGCAAGACCTCCTCTGGAACAATCAGATCACAATCTTGTTTTTTTTCTGCTCAGAATATAAACCACTTATTCAGAGGCAACCTGTGACAAAGAGAACTGTGAGAAAATGGTCACAGGATGCTGAAGAAGCCCTGCAGGGTTGTTTTGAGAACACAGACTTAATGACTCTTTGCCAAGCACATGGAGAGGACATCAATGACATGACTGAGTGTGTGACTGACTATGTAAACACCTGTGTGGAGAACATCATCCCCACCAGAACAGTGAGATGCTTCCCTAACAACAAACCCTGGATCACCAGTGACCTGAAGGAACTGCTAAACAAGAATGAAAGAGCCTTATGGGGGGGAAACAGGGAATTATTAAATAGCATACATCATCAGCAACTTAGAGGTCCTATATCATGATATTTTACAGCTTTCACCGTCTGGGATAGGCATATATATATGATAAAATGTTACCATTGGCAATATATAGTATTCATTTTTCCTGAAATATAACTTATATCCTGGAGTTATTCTTCAACCCGGAAGTAACACGCTCGGTTTCACCAAAATCCCGCCTCACCCCCTGTGAGTGCCACCCATTTCATGATGTAGCCTTGAGCCCTGGCCTGGCTGCAGCGAAGCAGAAGGGGCAACAGGCACACCCCCAAAACGTTGTAAACAATATTGATCGGGGAACGTAGTGTGGGGCCTTACCATCTATTCGTTTGTGACATACACAAACGACCTGTGTGAGCACTTTCTTGGGTCAGGCGCCGATCCAGCAGTGACTAGCTACCATCAGGACATGCACGTATTTTCTGAGAGGAGCTGCCAAATATGCATGCGCGAAATTTATCTCAGTTCAGCTACCAACATTTGTACTGGTAAAACTCACTGCAGTTTCACTATTTACATACATTCTCTTAAAAATAAATAAATAATACATTCTCTTGATTTCTTCAGTCACTTGTTGCTAACCTTTTGGTTATGGCAGTGTTATCATAGCGCATCAATTCCAGACGATCTAGTTACAAAGTTTACCTGAGGTCCAAAAACATTATCTGCCTCCGTATGTTTAAAAGGCATTTGTTTTCATTCTTTACCGTTTTAAACATAGGGAAATGACACATCCTTTGACATGTGAAATTAACACATAATTAAATAATAGCACTGAATTACAAAAACCACCCAGGTGTATATCAAAAGAAGACCAACCTGTATCTATTAAGACGACATTTTCTTTTTTTAAGGTTTTGTGGCCACACAGTGGCCTTTATTTGAAAGTGCAACACTTGGCAAATATCCGTGGGGTGGAAGTGAACCCCGGAAGGCCGCATCCCTCTGAACATGGGGCGCCTGTCTCAACCACTGTGCTACACGGCTTTTGTCCTTTTTTTTTAACCATGTGCAACGTAGTGAACCCCACTGTCTTCAGAATAACAAAGTTTATTTGTTAATTTGTAGTGAGATTAGTTCGATATCTGTGTCATCATCTGTTTAAATGCCCAAGGTAGATGCGCCAGCCCCCCAAAGGGCCGCTTGTTTTTTACAGCTGACATTTTAAACCACAAGGGGTCGCATACGGAATATAGGGTAGTTTTTTAATAGCTGTCACAATCGACCTATATGGTCGTTTTAATTTGCGCATGGACTGCATAAATACATGTTTTAGCAGGTTAGATGCGGGATTCCAGAGAGAAATTCCAGCTATTCCTGGCGATTGGGGTGTGCTTTTGGAATGTTGAATAAAGTCCTGTAACTCTCGCAGCTCGTATCTGTGAAAAAGGGGGCGTGTGTGTTTAATCTGCAGGGTAAGCGCGGACACAACAGGCACTTCCTGGTTTGACACAGTTACGTAAAACACGTCACTATGTCATGAGCCAGTCGTTTTTCAGGAGAGGGCGGTGCAGCTGTTTAGAGTGCAGGATTCAGGAGGATTACTGAGAAATGCGTGAATTAAGCTAAAAACCACCCTGGCGGGTCTTTTATATAAGAAAATTGCATTACAACAGGGTTAAAAGCTCCAAAAAGTTGATTTTGCATGATATAGGACCTTAAGGTCAAGATCAGAGACAACAAGGAGACATACAGGATATGGTAAATGGCCTGTACTTGTATTCAATTCAAATTGAAAAATGCTTTATTGATCCCAGAGGAAAATTAAGTGTTGTTGTAGCTCATATAATTAATTCTTTAAGGAGTTGTTGTACATAGTGATGGCTGTGGGCAGGAAGGATTTCCTATAGCGGTCTGTATTGCAGCGAAACTGAAGAAGCCTCCGACTCAAGACACTCTGTTGTTGTATGACAGTCTCAAGAAGAGGATGCTCTGGGTTGTGCATCATTTTATTTTATTTTATGAAGAATCCTTATGAAGAATCCAGTGGTGCCACAGTAGTGCCAAGAACAGAACCAGCCTTCTTTATCAGGTTGTTTAGCCTTTTTAAGTCCCTGCCTCTGATGCTGCCACCCCAACAAATGATGGCTGAAGAGATTACACTCTCTCTATATATGTATAGCGAGTATATATATATATATATATATATATATATATATATATATATATATATATATATATATAATATATATACAGTGGCTTGCAAAAGTATTTGGCCCCCTTGAACTTTTCCACATTTTGTCACATTACAGCTACAAACATGAATCAATTTTATTGGAATTCCACGTGAAAGACCAATACAAAGTGGTGTACACGTGAGAAGTGGAACAAAAATCATACATGATTCCAAACATTTTTTACAAATAAATAACTGAAAAGTGGGGTGTGCGTAATTATTCAGCCCCCTTTGGTCTGAGTGCAGTCAGTTGCCCATAGACATTGCCTGATAAGTGCTAATGACTAAATAGAGTGCACCTGTGTGTAATCTAATGTCAGTACAAATACAGCTGCCCTGTGACAGCCTCAGAGGTTGTCTAAGAGAATGTTGGGAGCAACAACACCATGAAGTCCAAAGAACACACCAGACAGGTCAGGGATAAAGTTATTGAGAAATTTAAAGCAGGCTTAGGCTACAAAAAGATTTCCCAAGCCTTGAACATCCCACAGAGCACTGTTCAAGCGATCATTCAGAAATGGAAGGAGTATGGCACAACTGTAAACCTACCAAGACAAGGCCGTCCACCTAAACTCACAGGCCGAACAAGGAGAGTGCTGATCAGAAATGCAACCAAGAGGCCCATGGTGACTCTGGACGAGCTGCAGAGATCTACAGATCAGGTGGGGGAATCTGTCCATAGGACAACTATTAGTTGTGCACTGCACAAAGTTGGCCTTTATGGAAGACTGGCAAGAAGAAAGCCAATGTCAAAAGAAAACCATAAGAAGTCTCGTTTGCAGTTTGCCACAAGCCATGTGGGGGACACAGCAAACGTGGAAGAAGGTGCTCTGGTCAGATGAGACCAAAATTGAACTTTTTGGCCAAAATGCAAAACGCTGTGTGGCGGAAAACTAACACTGCACATCACTCTGAACACACCATCCCCACTGTCAAATATGGTGGTGGCTAGGGATGGGGCAGATCCGATCCAGTATTGGTATCGGTTCCGATACCTACTTAATTCATGGATCGGAAATTTCCGATCCAACCATGACAAATTTCCGATCCAGAGTTATGTCTACAATGTCTGCTGAAACGACTCCACCGGGCTAGGTGGCGTCTGAGCACCGATGAGACGATGAGAGATGAGACGCTTCCTTCCAAAAAAACGTGCTGCACTTTGTAGGTAGCAACTTAGCACTGAGCAGCACTGAACTTTTTCCCACAACATGTCCGCGGTGTGGAAATATTTTACGGTCGAAACGCCGCAAAGCAAGACCGCAACGTGCAGCGTTTGCAAAGTTGTTGTTCCGAGAGGTGGAACCTCCGTCTCAACGTACAACACTACAAATTTAATCAAACATCTGAAAAAGCACCACCCGAGCGAGCACGAGGACTTTTTAACCAGAGGGGAGAAAGAAGAAAAGAGCTGCCAAGAATCACTTCTGGAGTCCTTCAAAAAGCAAAGTAAACTTTCGCCAGACAACGTAAAAGCCAGAGGTATTACAGAGAAGTTGCTAAACTTCATTGTACTCGATGACCAACCATTATCGGTGGTGGAAAACGAGGGGTTTCGCAGCCTGATTGAACACTTGCAGCCCAGGTACAGTTTACCGTCCAGGAGATATTTATCAGAGACTGCGCTACCCGAACTATACAACCGAGTGTCAAGCAAGTTAGCCAGTAAGTTGAAAGGAGTTCCCGCCCTGAGCTTTACTACAGATATATGGACTTCAGATGTCTGCCCAATGTCTCTGATAAGTCTCACAGTGCACTGGGTTGACTCAGATACACATAGCCTCTGTAGTGCGGTGCTTCAGGTGAAAAAGTTCAGGGGGTCACACAATCGAGCTACAATCGCAGCCTCCATTACTGAGATGTTAGGTAACTGGGAGATCCCCCCTGAAAAGGTGCATGTCATTCTACGGGACAATGCAAGTAATATAAAAGCTGCTTTGGAAGACATGGCGCTTCCTAGTCTGGGATGTTTCGCTCACACTCTGCAGCTCGTTGTGCACGAGGGGCTGATGTCACAACACAGCGTTAGCGATGCATTAGCAAACAGCAGAAAGATCGTCGCACATTTTAAGCATTCACAACTGGCCCAGTCTCGCTTGGAAGACCTGCAGCGTGAAATGCAAGGTACGGGAACCAGGACCACTCCAGCTCGTCTTGTTCAAGATGTCCAGACAAGATGGAACAGCTCTTTCTATATGATCAAAAGCCTTCTGACAGAGAAGCAACCTCTTTGTGCTTATGGTGCCGACCACAACTTACCAGCAACCTTGTCAGCCAACGAGTGGGCTTTACTGGAAAAGACTGTGACCGTGCTGGAACCCTTCGAGGAGTTGACGAAGAAAATCAGCTCAGCTACCTCCACTGCAGCCGATGTAATCCCAGCAGTCACCGTTTTAAAACGCCTGCTAGCCGAGGAGAGCAGCGTTGACAGCGGCATCAGAACAATGAAAAGCACGCTCCTCCAAGCTGTCAGCAGGCGATTCAGCAGCGTCGAAAGTGAATCACTCTACGCTGTGGCCACTTTACTGGACGCTCGATACAAGGACAGGTGAGACATATTTTATTAATGCCATAATTTTTGTTGTTTGCCAAGTTTTGAATAGAAAAAGTTAAATCCAACGTGTGTGTGTGTGTGTGTCTGTATTTGTGTGCGTGTGTGCATGCATGCAGGCCAGGTTCTTGCATTAGCAACAAGGTTGTACTCAACCCACTTCTTTTGTTTTTGGGTTAGATTCTTTACGGGTGGAGAAACTGCCAGGATGGCAAAGGATCTCCTGAAACAAGAGCTTGAGAAGATGGAGCAAGCGCTTCTAAAGGGATCAGCTCATAAAGCAGGGACAAAGGTGGCAGAGCCAGCAGAAAAGGTTGCTCGCATGGAAGCTGGTTCTCCTCCAAGCACAAGTAAGAGTAGCTTCAGCAGTCTCTATGACAGAATTCTGGAGGAACATGATGAACCTGCAAAATGTACCCAGGCAGCTGTTATCCAAATGCAAATGTATTTGAAAGAACCAACTATGGGTGAACAAGACAGCCCTTTCCAGTACTGGGCAAATAACCACGCTCGCTTTCCTCTCCTTGGTGCTGTTGCAGTAAAGTTCCTGAGTTCCCCTTCAACCAGTGTTGAAAGTGAAAGACTCTTTAGTACTGCATCCAATATAGTGGATGAAAAGAGATTCGCCTGACAGCAGAGAGACCAGAAATGCTCATATTCCTAAAAAAGAACCTGCCAATATTTAAGTGAGACTCCCTCAGAGTCATCTACTTTTCATTTTATTTTCTTGAATAGTTAGACCCTGGTGTTAAGCTTATCCAGGTCACCTTCAAAGCCAAACCTCCTATCCTTCAATTGTGCTGTTCAGATTCACCCTTTTATTGACAAGTGTTTGTGTAAGGTGTTAACAGTACACTTTTTGCCCTTTTGTTTATTTAAAATGTTTGAGATTTGAAATCTTTATTTTGTTGCTGCTACACAAGCAATAATTGACAGCATTTATGTTGATTAGATGCCCATTGTTTTATTGATGCTGTGAAAATTAGGATTTTATTGCAAATATTTGAAAAAAAACCCGAGATTTTTATTTATTTTTTATTTTTCAAATGCTACAAGAGTCAGTGTAGTTTATTTGTGCTGATCGATGCAGAAGCCCTTTTTATTTTACTTGTATGGAAGAGTATCCTTTTGTTTCATGTTTGACAGTTAAAAACTGTTACTGCCTAGTGGTTATTTGTATCTGGGCTGTTTAGTTTATAAGACAGGGATTTTTTCTTTGGTCGTGTATATTACACTAGTATCTAGTAACCCTGTTTTGCAATGTAATAAATATCTATTTAACCCTTACAGTTTCATATTTGTTTTCAGGATTTTTGCTGTTTGCTGACCTCATACTTAACCCCGTTTACCTTTTGGGACATACATAAAAATGTGTTTATTACAGCCTCATAAAATCAACAATAATGTTAATCATAATAATATTAAAGCAAATAGAGCTCTGGTATCGGAATAGTATCGGTATCGGCAGATATCCAAAACCAGGTATCAGAATCGGATCAGAGGTGAAAAAATGTGGATCGGTGCATCCCTAATTTACTTATGAAGCTGGTCACAGTTGATGGGAATATGGATGGAGCCAAATACAGGGCAATCTTGGAAGAAAACCTCTTGGAGTCTGCAAAAGACTTGAGACTGGGGCGGAGGTTCACCTTCCAGCAGGACAACGACCTTAAACATAAAGCCAGGGCAACAATGGAATGGTTTAAAACAAAACATATCCATGTATTAGAATGGCCCAGTCAAAGTCCAGATCTAAATCCAATCGAGAATCTGTGGCAAGATCTGAAAACTGCTGTTCACAAATGCTGTCCATCTAATCTGACTGAGCTGGACCTGTTTTGCAAAGAAGAATGGGCAAGAATTTCAGTCTTTAGATGTGCAAAGCTGGTAGAGACATACCCTACAAGAATGGCAGCTGGAATTGCAGCAAAAGGTGGTTCTACAAAGTTTTGATTTAGGGGGTTGAATAATAACGCACACCCCACTTTTCAGTTATTTATTTGTAAAAAATGTTTGGAATCATGTATGATTTTCGTTCCACTTCTCACGTGTACACCACTTTGTATTGGTCTTTCACGTGGAATTCCAATAAAATTGATTCATGTTTGTGGCTGTAATGTGACAAAATGTGGAAAAGTTCAAGGGGGCCAAATACTTTTGCAAGCCACTGTATATATATATATATATAGCGTTTTATTTATTTCCTGAGGACCCCAAAGCACTTCACACTACATTCAGTCATTCACCCATTCATGAACACATTCACACACTTTTGATGGCAAGCTACATTGTAGCCACAGCTGCCCTGGGCTACACTGACAGAAGTGAGCTGCCTGGCCCTCTGACCACCACCAGTAGGCAAGGTGGGTTAAGTGTCTTGGGACACACTGATTGAGACGGACGGAGCGGGGGCTCAACCCGGTTACAAGACGAACTCCTAACTTCTGTGCCACAGTCGCACCTAAGAAGCTGGAGAGCAAACTGCAGAGGAACAATATCAGATGTCTGGTCAAGAATGAAAAAGATCACAGGCTTTAAGCACAAGAAGGATTGGATAGATGGAAGTCTGGACAGAGCCAATGAACTGAATACATTCTTCAACAGGTTTAATTCAAGAACAAGTTAAGCATCCTCCTCTTCGGTCCCCAGCAAAACAGACATCCCACCCTCTTCTGACCCACAGCTTTCCTGTCACTCAGATGTTTTATTCTTCACTTCAGTCATGGACTCTTCAGTTTCCACAAGTTTGTCTTCAACCAATTCAGGGGATGCTGCTTGCCTCCCCTTCCCAATTGTCTGTCTCTAGAAGTCAGCAGCTGTGTTTGTCATGTGATTTGTGATTTATTTGCCTGTAAAAACAAGTCATTAAATTGACTACAAATCAGAAGTCACATATATGATGTCACGTTAGCTTGCACTAGCTAGGATTTCTCCACGTTTAAAGCTCCTTCCTTTGTCCTTGAAGAAGGATGTGAAGCTCACGGCCATTTTTCTTTTTCTTCTTCAGTTGTAGTCCGCTACATGTTTTCATACAAAACCTATAGTAACTATCACCGCCTGTCAAAAATTAGCGCTTTCTTGGCATCAAAATGAAAATGAAAATCAAATCAAAATGAGTCTATAAAATTCACAGACCTAATATGTGAAATCCATGGAACATTTCTAATGGGATCAGACAACTTCCACTACCACTCCATTGACTCTCATTAATTGTTTTGAACAGTAGGGGACCCATGGACTTGAAGTAGTAGTACACGACTTAGGCTCCACATTCTAACCCAACTAATTCACATTTATGTCACATTGCCACGATATAACTGGAGTTGGGGATAGGGGTGCCTTACTGAGTTGTACTGAACTTTGCCCTGACATATCCTTAACAGAGAATGTGTGGATTGGAAAATGGACGCCTGTAATGCTTTTTCACTTGAAATAGTATGCAAAAGTTATAACTTTTTTAGAGCACGCTACAGTTGTTCAAAACGGGAACAAATTGTCCAAGGACAAATCAACTTTTCTCTTTCTTTAAGTACTTCCACTAAAACCTCAATTGTGAATTCTGGTTGACCATTCAAAAGCTTTTCAGCCAATTAAGTACAATGGATTTCCAACTATTCAATAAAAATAAAATCCTTCTCTAGAAGGAAAATAGCAAATATTGGAAAAAGTGTGCAAAAAGCTTCTAATGGAAGAAAATAAAATGATTCACGGTCCCAACCAATAACACATATTTGCTGTCATTCAATTGATGGAAACCAATGTGCTTGAAAGATAATAGACTTTTTAAAATTATTTTGGCTGAACTCAGACTATTCACTCTGCAGACTGCCTTACATGCAACTTAGTTTTGCAGACTGACATATGCTAAAATTTACTTATGAATAAACTTTCAATTCAATTCAGTTTATTTATATACCGCCAATTCACAACAGATGTCATCTCAAGGCACTTAACAAGAAGTCATTTCAATACATTTATACAAACATTCCAATCAGTTAAAAAGTTTCCTATTTAAGGAATCCCAGCAGATTGCGTCAGTCATTGGCGTGAGGTTGGGCCCCGTTGATGCAGACTTTCCAACCACAGCAATCCTTCAGCAATCCCTCATACTGAGCAAGCATGTAGCGACGGTGGAGAGGAAAAACTCCCCTTTAACAGGAAGAAACCTCCAACAGAACCAGGCTCAGTAGGAGCGGCCATCTGCCACGACCGTCTGGGGGTTTGAGAAGACAGAGCAGAAACACAGAAGGAACAAAAGATCTGATATAAGAGAACTTTCTATGTTACAGAAAGTAAAAAGTTAATAACAGGACACAGTGGATGTTCAGTTACTGGGAGCATCATCCCAGTCGATGCCCCCCGTCCAACAGGGCATTGCAGCCAAGCAGGATACCAGACCAGGTATATCTTCTATGGAGAGAAAAACACTGAGAGAAAACAAAGTTAACAGTCGAAATAACAGAATGTACTGTAATACAACTGGAGAGTAAACTTAAACTTTTTCTCAACTCTGATCAATTTTTCTTTTTCAGATTTCATGCATAAACATGACTCTGTAATCATGTGTGGACACCTGTGATTAAAAACAATAGATCAATTTTGATTACCCAATGGCCTTGGGATAAAGTAAATGTATCTTTTACTTTGGCAAGACATCACAGTATTACATTAAAGCTGCAGTCCGTAGAATATATTTATTTGTCAAAGTTTTGTCAAAACCAGCTTAAAATTAATAAAGAAAAAACAACTATATCTGCTATTAAAGATCAGACCGGGAATACAGTATATGAACCTGGAAGAATAAACAACACATTTAAAGAATTTTACAAGGCTTTATACTCACCAGAGATAAATCCATCGGATCATGAAATTGAAAAATTTTTTGATAACATAACACTACCTAAATTATCTGAAAGTCAAGCGATGGCCCTGGATTCACCACTAACAGCGGCTGAACTCCAAGAGGCCCTCCAAGGCATGCCCAATAACAAGGCTCCAGGCCCAGATGGATTTCCAGCAGAGTTCTAAAAAGAATTCTGGAATATTCTGGCACCAACATTCCACAGAATGCTGCAGGAAACCAAGGAAAATGGCAGACTCCCACCAAATATGAATTCTGCCTACATTAGTCTTCCACTAAAATCAGGTAAAGACCCTTTGTTTCCTACCAGCTATTGTCCCATATCCCTCATTAATGTTGATCTTAAAATAATCTGCAAAGCCCTCGCAAAAAGGATAGAGAAAGTAACCCCTCTTATAATACATACTGATAAAACTGGTTTTATTAAAGGGAGACATTCATCCACAAATTCACGTAGATTAATAGATTTAATAGATTTTTCTTAGTGTAAAAACATTAAAACTAATATATTATCTTTAGATGCAGAAAAAGCATTTGATAGAGTTAACTGGAAATTCTTATTTGTAACCTTACATAAATTTGGCTTTGGAAATTCTTTTATAAACTGGTAGAAAATATTATACAGTTCACCAACAGCATGTATCAGGACAAATAACCAAACATCATCTAGGTTTTATCTTCAGAGAGGTACCAGGCAGGGATGTCCTCTCTCTCCCTCCCTGTTCGCTATTTTTATTGAACCACTAGCTGCAGCAATCAGGCAAACTCACAATATTAAAGGCATAAATGCAATAACATAGAACATAAAATCAGTCCTTATGCAGATGATGTATTACTTTTTCTCCAGCATTCACAAACCTCTTTCTCTCAGGTAATCGGGTTGATAAACTCTTACTCAAATGTTTCAGATTATTCTATAAATTGGTTAAAATCTACAGTTCTTCCAATCAATTGTTCTGTCCAGAATCCAACTAATACACAACTGCAGTCAGGGAATATTACCTATTTAGGTATCAATGTCTCACCAAGACTGGCAGATTTAATAACGCTAAACTACATCCCACTTTTAAAAAAAGTGGAAGATGATCTTGCTAGATGGAAATCTCTACCCATATCACTTATGGGAAGGGTTGCTTCAATAAAAATGATGGTTTTGCCCAGAATCAACTACTTATTCTCAATGATCCCAAGTAAACCATCACTAGACTGGTTTAGATCTCTGGACTCCTCTATCTCTAAATTTCTTTGGAAAGATAAACCCCCACGTATCAGCTTAAAAACACTGCAGAAGACCAAAGAAAAAGGAGGTCTAGATCTACCAAACTTCCATCATTATTTCTTAGCCAACAGGCTTCAATACATATCAAGATGGTTAAAACATAGCTACCTAGACGAGTCCTGGATAGACGTAGAACAGACACTATGTAATAAGATAAAACTTTCAGACCTACCATTTATTAGCTCAAATATAAAACAATATGAATGCTTTAAAAGCATAAATATCAGCTCCTCTCTGACAGCATGGTGGGAGTTTCTGAAAATGACAGAGTCCACAATAATCCCATGCAGACGCACACCCATCTGGAAAAACCCCGACATCTTGCAAAAAAAATGTATGATACGTTTCCCAGTCTGGAGGTGCAATGGAATTGAATACCTGGAACATATATTTGAAGGAACAGACTTTATCCCATTTAATACATTAATTACACAATATGGAATTGATAAAAACAAATTCTTAGAATATCAACAAATTAAATCTATTATTAAAGGTAAATTTAGGCTCAATACAGCTGAATTACAAATTCCAGCAAGAGTTTTAGATTTTCTTAATCTCAACCCCCCAAAATTGCTGTCTAAAATATACAAAACTTTATCTACATTAGATGAATCAATAGCCATCCCTATTTCAAAATGGGAGGTGGATTTATCAGCCAGCTTTGACCAAAACGTCTGGTCTCAGATATGTTTAAGAACCTTTAAAATAACAAAAAATCCTCATTTGCAATGAATACAATACAAAATCCTTCATAGAGTACACTATACAGGTCAACGAATGTTTAGGATGGGTTTTACATTGTCTAATACCTGCTTACAATGCACAAGCTCCATCACCTAGTGGGGGTGGGGGGCACTTGGTTTTGTCGTTTGGGACACTGTTGCTGATGTGGGGGTTTTGGGGTTGGAGGCGTCTGGGGGGGGGGGGGGCACGAACTCAACCTGGGTGTCTAGTGTCTTTTGTGTTTTGAGAGTAGAGCGAATGTCAGGGTGGGTTTAGTTCCCCTTCTGGGATGGGGCTGGGGGGACTGCCTTGGGGTCCGTGGGGCTTTGTGGTGCTGTGGCCGTGGGCCCCGGGTCGAACGTGCCATGGCCTCCCTCCCCTGGTGGATCCCGGTGAACAGCGGTGCCTATTGGGGTCAGTGGGGGAGCTGGCTCCCTGGGAAAACATTTTGTCTCCCAGTCCTTCCCTCCCCATCCCCGAACACCTCTGTCCACCCGCTCCATCACTTTACCACTCATATAGGGTCTTGGGGCATGGGCACATCACTGGGGTGCGTGGTGTCCTGGGTCCCAATTTTAATATACAACTTAGACACTCCCACTTATAACATTCTCACACGACACATATGTAGGGACTTTGGGGTGGGCACACTTTTCAGCATCCAGAGGGGGAGCGGTACAATCAGCTTCACCTCTGGTGCCAGTGCCCACTGTTAAACCACATATAGACACTGAGGGCTCGGGGTGGGGGTTGGGGGATGTGTGGCTGCCTTCCCCACATCCCACCCCTCTGTTTTAAATGCACATTATAACAACACACATCAACACCATACTCGAGCGGGAGGATGGAGGCTAGGGGTCTTTTCACACCCCTGTTCGCTACGGGCCATCAGGGGTTGGGGTCCGGAGGAGGACAGGCGGTCTGGTCGGGGTCCTGGGCTGTTGGGCTGCTTTGCCACTGTGGGGCCCTTGGCGGTCTGCTTGTCTCCGTCCTAGAAGGTAGGGGGTCCACCTCCCGGGTCCGGGGGCTGGTGGCTCTACTGGGGCATCGGTACCTGGACCTGGGAGCATAAAGTGTGCATGGGGTTTGTGAGTGAGGGTACAGCGTCATTTTTTTGGGTATCTTGGTGAGTCAGTGAGAATGTATGGGTTTAAGAGGGAGGGAACGTATGACTGTGTCTGTATGTCTTTGTCTACCTGTCAGGTTGGATCTTGGTCTGCCCCCTCGCCTGGCGCACCTCAGGCCTTACACTTAATGGGGGGCCTATTTCCCCTCCGTCACCCCCCGCCGGTGACGGGGGCCCCTGCCTGCCGGTGCATCGGTGGTCAATCCGGTTCGGACCTGGTGCGTGCCTGGCCGGGCCTGCGGGGGCCGGTGTGTCGGTCGGCCGATGCGCCGGGCTGATATCTTCCTTTGGTTGTTTGGGGCACCTCTTTTAGAGGTGCCAGGTTTGGGATTGTTGGGTGGTGCCTTCTCGGTGGCTCTGCGGGATGCGGATCCGGCGTCTCTGCTCGTTTGATCACCTGTTCTGTGCGCACCGAGCGTGGCCGGTTCATTGGCGGGTTAGACCGGCCCTGGCCCTCGTTGGATGCCTGGTCTCGGCGCCCTGCGTTGTGCGGGATCAGGACCCGGGAGCTGGTAAAACTTGGCGTCCAGATGCTGGCTGAGCCCGGCCTGGGGATGCTGTCCGTCCCCTGCGGCTATCGGTGGGGCGCTGGGATGTTGGCGGTGGGGATTGGCCTAGGGTGGAGGCGGCGCGTGGCGGGTGGCGGCCGGCCACGGCCCCTGCAGTGCCGGGGCCCCTCGTCGGCCGGTCCCTTGTCGGGTCCCTGCTGGGGGGTGGGGTGCCCCTGGGCCCCGGCTCCCCCGGTTCGTTGACCGGCCCGCCCTGGCGCGGCCGTTTGCCGGCGGAGCCCGTGGGCTCGTCACTGCTGCCCCCCCGGGCCCCTGCATAGTGGCCGCTGGATGTTCCCCTGGGGTTCTCCTTTGCTCCTCTCTTGGGGGATGCGGTCGGCCCCGCCCGGGTCCGCCTGGGGCTCTGGCGGTCCTTTGGACGTCTTTGCTCCGATCTCCTTCATGTCTGCATCGATTCCTGGGAGACGGATTGATGTCTGCTCACACCAACTATCGAACACTCTTCTGGAGAAACTTTATATGCACCAGCATGCTAACACACACACATAGATGTGGGGTCTCTGGTGTTTAAGGAAATATTCTTGGGCTGAGGTTATCATTACTAGAGCTTGATTAATCGGTACCATGAGTTTTTCTGTGACATTGTTGTTGTATTTTTATATCTATTTTTGTATGATGTGGTTGTGTAATTCTTAGTTCACAATGTTTGGTTGGTTTTGTCGATGTTCCTTTTTCGTGTTTTGTTTTGTTTTTCCCCCTCTCTCTGCCGTCCTGTGGGTATGGAGGCAGACTTCAATGTCTTCCTGTGTTTTCTTTGTTCCCCTTCCTTTATTGTATTTTCAACTCACCCTCTCTCTTGACTTTTTGTTTTCTACCTCTCTTCTTCATCTTCCTTCTTTCTTCTCCCTAATTTTCCGTCTCCGTGTCCATAACATCAGGAAATAAAAACCCCAACAATTCATAATAAAGATTTTTCACACATATATCAAGTGGAGTACTATAGCAAAGCTGTACTGCTCTGCTTGTGAAAGTAAATCTGTTGGGCTTCTACTTGGTACTCATACACTAATTCTGAGCTCCACACTGCCAAACAGGACACGTAAAAAAATATATATATATTTTGGCTGAACTCAGACTATTCACTCTGCAGACTGCCTTACATGCAACTTAGGTTTGCAGACTGACATATACTAAACTTTACTTATGAATAAACTTAAACTTTTTCTCAACTCTGATCAATTTTTCTTTTTCAGATTTCATGTATAAACATGACTCTGTAATCATGTGTGGACACCTGTGATTAAAAACAATAGATCAATTTTGATTACCCAATGGCTTTGGGATAAAGTAAATGTATCTTTTACTTTGGCAAGACATCACAGTATTACATTAAAGCTGCAGTCCTTAGAATATATTTATTTGTCAAAGTTTTATATATCTATAAAAATATGTGCGGTTCAATACTATGATGTACGTCTGGTGCTCCACAACATGTTATTCTTCCTAAGTCCCCCCTTCTTTCTATAGACCCCTATGCATTTCACACAGACACTTTGTAGCCAATAAAATTAGCCAATAGGATTGATGTTTCGGGAGGGGCCTTGGATTCAAAAAATCTCTCTCTCTTTCTCTCTCTCTCTCTCTCTTCAAGATAATAACAGATTACTGTATTATAAACATTGTTGTCAGGCTGCGTGTGTACGCTTTTCCAATGTAAGACTCATATTTTTTTAGACATCTCATCAAAATGAGAAAAAAAGAGAGTGCCATTCAAGTAACTGCTGCGAGAAAAAAACTTGCCTAAATATGCCTATAACGACAGTCAAAGCGATATTTAAAAAGTTTAAAACAACTGCAGCTGTGCCAGTCAGGAGTAGAGAACACATGTTTATTTCCACATTACACACTACACTGGGGGGACTAAAGCAGGTGAAAAATGTATCCAAAGCTTACTTACGGAACTGATGTAATTATTTGCAGTGTGAGATTATACTACTGCAGTCTTCATCGCGGGTGCCAATAAATATATTTGTATATCTTTTTTAATTTTTGTCCCAGCAAATAACCTTTTTGATTAACACCAGAGGAACAACATGGAATATCTATTAAAATAATGATTCTAAATTATTGATGCCTCACAATCTTGCTATTGACATGATATCATTTCATTTGTGTTGGAGTTTTGGATTTGAAAACTAAACATGTCCTGCATCCAAGATTAAAAAAAAGAACTGCATATGCACTGCAGAAATATGTACCTTCGTTCACAATAAATTCATAATTAAATAAAAAAAAAAATATTTTTCCAGTTCTGTGCTCAATTGAAGGATATGAGTAAGTCTAAGAATTGAAAATATGCACCATGAAATTAACAATGCTACTACTGCTCAAGTGTTTTCTTTTTACATCCAAGAAAAAATGTGCAATAATGTTACAATTGCAACTCCACTCTGTGGGTAAAATACTTTAAGTTTATCTTTTCTCTTGAAGGAATGGGTATCAATATGCCCGCCTGTATTCACTCTGACGTAGTAGATTACTTTAAGAGTCTGTTCTTGAGAGTATATAGCTTTTTCCTACTTTAATATTTTAAGAGAAGCAGTAACGTTTTTTATTTCTTAGAAGGTCTAAAACCAGTTTTAAAAACATATACTTCACAATATGGTGACTGGAAATTGACATACATTTAATATGTACCAATGACTTATATGTATGCTAGGGAAATAAATAGTAAATGTTTCAAGTTTCATAAAACTAAAGCCAAATCTAAAATGCCACAACCACATTTTCTTCTATAAAAAGTTACAGTTTGAAACGTGTTTTGTGTTCTCTGATGAACAGGAATATAGTAACCTGCAAAAACATCAATGTCTCTTTAAGATTTTGACATTTCGTCAAACTACAAATCCAAACTTTATGGGATTTTATTGGGACTTTATGTGATATGTCAACAAAAGTAGTGCATAGATTTTAAGAGAAAGGAAAATGATACACAGTTTTCAAAGTTTGTTAGAAATTAAATATGAAAGTTTTGGCATGCAACATTGCACAAAATAATATCCAATCCATCATCTGAAAATAAAAAGTGTGTGAGACATCTGAAAATCTGCTGAGGTATAGTGTTCCATTTAAGCTGACAGGCCAGACAAAGAGGGCATAAAACAGAGAAGCAGACAACAAGCCCAAGGTAACTTTGGAGGAGCTTCAGAGATCCACAACTCAGGTGGGAGACTCTGTTGACAGAACAGAAATGATCATACTTTACACAAATTGGGCCTTGAAAAACTCAATGTTGAAGGAAAGTCGTTAGCAGTTCAGTCTAAATTGACCACAAGCCAGACATGTGGAAGAAGATGCTCCAGGCAGATGAGACCATAACTAAACTTTTGTTTAATAGCAAAACATATTATGGGGTGAAAATTAACACTGCACTATCACCCTGAAGACACTATTAACACCCAGAAATATGATGGAATCATGCTTTGAGATTTGTTTCTTCAGCAGAGAAAGGAAATTGGTCAGAGTTAATTAGGAGATTGATAGAGCTGAACAGGCAGTTCTGAAAATAAACATGCTGCAAACAGTGCAAAGGATTTAAAGGGATATTACACTTCTAAGTGAAAATTTGTTTGTTGCCATATTCCCCAGAGTTACAGAAGTGAGAAAAAGCATTTTGTAACCAGCCCAATCCTTCTTCTATTTAGGCAGCAGTCCGTTTGCTTTAGCATAGCATAAACAATGGAAGTGAATGGTAATGGCTAGCATTTCGTTAACAAATGGCCTAAAAATGACTAAATAATTATGCTAATTATTCCTGGTGACCTCAATAATCATATCATTGCAAATTAAAATAAGTAACACAAAGGAATTACAGGAGCCGATTTAAACATAGGACTAGATTACAACAAAGCACCAATGTAAGCCGCCACTGCAAGGTGGAAGGACATGATGCAGCGCCCACAAAATACAGCTAAAAGGGAGTTTTCTACTCTACAAAACCCACATTTACAGTCATTAGGGTGAAATGTTGCAAATGTTATACAGTAAACCTGTATGTCAGTCAGATGACAAAATTATAGTAATTCATAATAACCCAGCAACACCCAAGGAATTTGAGTAAATTTAACATTACTTACAGCCTCTGATGATGCACTTTGTTCAGTATCTGTATAAAAAATGGATGGGAGTGCCGTGTTCTTCAGACACAGTACCATCTTTCTGGTAGAAAATTGAATTTCTTCCTTTGTAGTCCTCTGGTGTGAAATAGTCCTTGCAAACCAAATATTTATTAATTTTCTCCACAGGTGTGGTTGGTGGAATTCCCAGGGTAGCAAGCTGTTGTCCTCTTCGTTCCACATTAGATGGAATTCTGTGAAACATTGTGTTGCTGTATGTCTTCAACTTGTTTTTGCAACCCTTTGCTACACAAGCAAAAACCATTTTCTTGCATTAGACTTATGACGTACTCAAACTACGGCAGTAAAAACTCACTGCAGCTCACGCATTTGTGTTTACGGAAGTAGGTGTCTTCCCATACTGTGTCTTGTCCTTGCGGCTTGCAGTGCCGGGTTACAATGGTGCTTTGTCCTAATATAGTCCAAAGTCTAAATCTGCTCCTGTAAATACTTCATGTTTCTTATTATTTTTATTTGGAATTGATATGATTATTGCAGTGATGGGGAATAGGATTATTAATATCATCAAATATCATTAGGATATCATTAGGATCATTAAAGAGTAATTTTTATGACTTTTGCACATGAAATGCTTGCCATCACCCTTCACTTCCATTGTTTATGCTAAACTAAAGCCAGATTAGGAGAATGACTGGGCTGGTTACAAAAGGCTTTTTCACACTTATCTATCTCTGGGGAAGATGGAACAGACTAAATTTCACTTAGTGGTGAAGGTTCACTTTCCAACAAATCTAAACGTAAAACTAGAGCTGTAAAAAAAAAAAAACACTTAACTGCTGGCTACTGAAGGAGGAGCAGCCTCTCCCAACATCTCCTGATCTCTAGCCTTATTCTCCTTTCTTTTCTTAGCTTTTCTTAGCTTTCTTTCTTGGGAATTTTATATACCCAGCCTCTGGAGTCACTGTATTAAACCGGATCTCTTTTTTTTGTTTTGTTTGATTTCTTTCTGAAGGACTGTGAATTACCAAAATGGCGTTTTGCTCAGCTGAGGACTTTGAGCAACGGCTCCAGAGAATTTAAACAATTGAGACGAAGTTACACCATCTTTTGATTAATTATGATCTAAACACTGGATATGGAAATGAGACAACTTTACAGATGACTACACACAGGGAGGAAGAACCTTGCAGCCCGGTGTCATCTTGGTCCAGCAGTCTCACACAGAAGCCAGAGAACAATGCTACTCCTCCAGCAAAAAAGGCATTCAACGGGTATAACACCCCAATCCCAATTCGACGAAGACTGGTCGGGCTTTAAAGTGCGCTGGATGTACTGTACACCTGCATTCTCTGCTCCAAGGAAGAAGAAACCAAACAACCCGTAACCCAAAGCAAGAGATATCACTCCCCTTGGAATATCTCTGAGAAAAAGATTCACAGCCCTCAGTTCCCCGAAAGACAACGCAGACCTAGGTACCAGTCAAGGTCACCAGGAGAAATCAATCTACATGAAGCGGACACATACAAAGCAAGAACCCCCCTAGAAAAGGTTCTCATCATACATGACGGATAAATTACTGGTATCGAAGATTGTAGCCAGAACAGTAGCATTATCAGCTGCCCTAAGAATACAGTAAGAGAAATATCAGAAAAAATCCAGACAATTTTAGAACAACAACCAAAACTGGAAAAGCTTGTTATTCATGCAGGTGCAACTGATGTAGCCAAGAAACAATCAGAAATTCTCAAAACAGACTTCTCTGATCTGCTAAAGAGACTTAGTGGACTTAACATAAACATCTTTATTAGCGGACCAGTCCCTGAAGGAAATGATGAAAGGTACAGTAGACTTCGCATGCTCCATAAATGGTTGAAGAGAAAATCGGTTAAAAAATCGATCCCATTTATTAATATCTTTAAAATATTTGGATGTGCAATGCAAAATAGAGCTGGACACTCTTGACCTCAAATGTTTTCTGTTATCTGAATAAACACTTGATAAAGCACCCGAGAGCTGACCTCGAAGCACGGCATGTGGATACTATCAGAGAACAAACATTTCCCGACACACACAATGTGAAGATCACATCACCAGCCCAGACAGCTGCTCAGACTGACAGAGAACAAACATTTCCAGCAAGTATTCTAATGTCATTAGACTCATCGACACCTAAGGACTCTCCATTTAGAGATTCCTCAGATATACTCAGAGCACAATTAGAATTGGGTCACAACTAACACCGAAACTTGGACTACATCAGGCCTCTGGGACTAACACTGGATGTATTCCCTACATGCCCCAACTGGTAATAACAGACATCTGATATATTAGGGAACCGGACAGTAATTCTATTCCCACCGTATTCCAGAAGTCGTCCTGCCACCCTGAAAAAATAATTCAAGTCATTACAAGCAAAAGAAAGCAAAAAACTACAGCCAGACGCTCTTATAATAAAACTAATCTCAAATTGATCACCTGTCAGAAGGTTCAGCTACCGATTTTCAAATCACTTAAGTTAACTATATTAAATATTAGGTCTTTATCTGGAAAGTCACTCCTAATCAATGAATTCATCACTGAACACATCACTTTTTTATCAGAAACCTGGCTAGACGTACATAATGAAACATCTGTATTGATAGAATCTACTCCTCCAAACTACAGCTTCTTAAGCGAGAGCAGGAAATACAGATGAGGTAGGGGCATAGCCACAATTTTTTATAACTCAATGAACTTTAAAAAAGTATCCCTGGGCATATTTGACTCTTTTGAATACCTAGCCACCCAAAAAAATGAGCCTAAAAAAGATGTTTTTCTAAGTTTATATAAACCCCAAAAACTTAACTCTAACCTCTTTAATGATTTTAGCGACCTTCTTTCCGTAATATGTATCGATTTTGACCAATTAATCATTGTGGGGGACTTCAACATCCATACTGAACACCCCCAGAATAGACTAGCAAAAACATTAGGTGACACTCTTCACAATTTAGGCCTGGCCCAGCATGTCAAACAACCAACACACAATCGAGGACACACTCTGGACTTAATTATCTGCAAAGGTTTAACTATATCTGACGGTAATTTATATTGCGCTATCTGACCATTTATGTGTTTTCTTTGAAAGTAGCATCTGTGCTAAAATATCTAGCCACAGTAAGATAACTGTAAATAAGCATTTTCTCTGGGACATTTTGTTTGAAACCTTTAAACGTATTTACCTTTCCACCACATCCCCCTCATCGCCCAACTTCAACTCAGTAAACAAGCTGGTAGATAATTTCCCTGTGAAAATTTCAGACATCATTGATTCCATTGCTCCCACTAAAGTGAAATTAGTCTCAGGTAGAAAGACGTTTCCGTGGACAAGCGATCCACTGGTACATAGTAAAAAAAAGGGAGTGTCGACGAGCCGAGAGAAAATGGCGGAAAACTCGACTCCAGGTTCACTGTGAGATCTACAAAAAGAAACTGAACACATATCCTTTAACTTTAAAATATGCCAAGGAATCTTTCTTCTCTGAAATCATTAACAGAAACATTATTAATGTACGTACTCTGTTTGCAGTGACAGTAGCCTCTGAACTAAATTCGACCAGGGCCTGCAATGAATTTGCCAGCTTTTTCACTGAAAAGATTCTAACAATTAGACGGTCGGTCTGTACCGCAGCACCGTACCGACTACAAATGTTATACCCAACTAACACCAATGTAGAGAAAATGTCAGAATTTTGTGAATTAAAACAAAAAAAACTAGAAAAAAACTGTTGTCTTAATATCCTACCCACAGCTTTCCTTAAGAAAGTTTTCCCTGTCATTGTGTCTGATCTGATTAAAATAGTTAACTGATCCTTCCTGTCAGGCCTCTTCCCCCAGGCTTTAAAAACAACAGTTATCAAACCACTGCTGAAAAAGAATAATATGGACAACACGTTAATGCAGAACTACAGGCAAATTTTTAATCTTCCATTCATCAGTAAAATTATTGAAAAAGCTGTGTTTCAGCAGTTAAATAGCTTCATAACAATGACCAACCACTTTGATGTTTTTCAGTCTGGTTTCCGTGCTCACCACAGCACCGAGACTACCCTCGTCAAAGTTTTCAATGACATTTGCATAAATACAGGCTATGGTAGAACCACAGTGCTGGTTCTGTTGGACCTCAGTGCAGCATTTGACACTGTTGATCATGATATACTATTGGAATGACTGAGGAGTTAGGTCGGACTCTCTGGTACAGTACTTGGCTGGTTCGAGTCTTGCCTAAAGAACAGTGACTTCTTTGTTTCAATAGGAAACGAACAGGAAACGAACAGAAATCACATGTGGCGTGCCCCAGGGCTCCATCCTGGGGCCCCTCTTATTTAATATCAACATGCTCGCACTAGCCCAGATCACAACAACCAATAAGAATAGCTACCATCACTATGCAGATGATACTCAGCTCTGCATTAGTTTAGGTTAGGTTACTTTATTTGTACCTGTAGGTAGATTAGGTTTACCATGTAACTGGATAGATACAGCATCCCCCTTTCACACACCAAAAAACTAAAAACATAATTTGATGCTCAGAGGCGCCAAGCTGGGGTGGGCATACTTGTTGCCCCCCATCTCGGCGGCTGTACGTTGGGGTTTACCCCGGTGAACGAGAGGGTAGCCTCCCTCCACCTTCGGGTGGGGGGACGGGTCCTGACTGTTGTTTGTGCTTACGCGCCAAACAGCAGATTAGATTACCCACCCTTCTTGGAGTCTTTGGAGGGGGTGCTGGAGAGTGCTCCTCCTGGGGACTCCCTTGTTCTGCTGGGGGACTTCAACGCTCACGTGGGCAATGACAGTGAGACCTGGAGGGGTGTGGTTGGGCGGAATGGCCCCCCCCGATCTGAACCCGAGTGGTATCTTGTTATTGGACTTCTGTGCTCGTCATGGATTGTCCATAACAAACACCATGTTCAAGCATAAAGGTGTCCATATGTGCACTTGGCACCAGGACACCTTAGGCCGCAGCTCAATGATCGACTTGGTTGTCGTCTCATCTGATCTGCGGCCGCATGTTTTGGACACTCGGGTGAAGAGAGGGGCTGAGCTGTCCACTGACCACTACCTGGTGGTGAGTCGGCTCCGATGGTGGGGGAGGACTCTGGACAGACCTGGAAGGCCCAAACGTGTTGTGAGGGTCTGCTGGGAACGTCTGGCAGAGTCTCCTGTCAGAAGGAGCTTTAACTCACACGTCCGGCAGAACTTTGAACACGTCCCGGGGGAGGCGGGGGACATTGAGTCCGAGTGGACCATGTTCCGCGCCTCCATTGCCGAGGTGGCTGACCGAAGCTGTGGCCGCAAGGTGGTTGGTGCCTGTCGCGGCGGCAACCCCCGAACCCGCTCGTGGACACCGGCGGTAAGGGATGCTGTCAGGCTGAAGAAGGAGTCCTACCGGGTCTTTTTGGCTTGTGGGACCCCTGAAGCAGCTGATAGGTACCGACAGGCCAAGCGGGATGCGGCTCGGATGGTTGCTGAGGCAAAAACTCGGGCGTGGGAGGAGTTTGGAGAGGCCATGGAAAACGACTTCCGTATGGCTTCGAAGCGATTCTGGTCCACCATCCGGCGTCTAAGGGGGGGGAAAGCGGTCTGCCACCAACACTGTTTATAGTGGGGATGTTGTGTTGCTGACCTCGACGCGGGACGTTTTGGGTCGGTGGATGGAATACTTCGAAGACCTCCTCAATCCCACCAGCACGCCTTCCAATCTGGAAGCAGGGTTTGGGGACTTGGGGTCGGTCTCTCCAATCTCTGGTGCTGAGGTCACCGAGGTCGTTAAAAAGCTCCTCGGTGGCAAGACTCCGGGGGTGGATGAGATTCGACCGGAGTTCCTCAAGGCTCTGGATGTTGTGGGGCTGTGTTGGTTAACGCGGCTCTGCAATATTGCGTGGACATCGGGGGCAGTTCCCTTGGATTGACAGACCGGGGTGGTGGTCCCCCTGTTTAAAAAGGGGGACCACAGGGTGTGTTCCAACTACAGGGGATCACACTTCTGAGCCTCCCTGGTAAGGTCTATTCAGGGGTTCTGGAGAGGAGGGTCCGACGGATAGTCGAACCTCGGATCCAGGAGGAACAATGCGGTTTTCGTCCTGGCCGTGGAACACTGGACCAGCTCTACACCCTCAGCAGGGTCCTGGAGGGTGCGTGGGAGTTCGCCCAACCGGTCTACATGTGTTTTGTGGACTTGGAGAAGGCGTTCGACCGTGTCCCTCGGGGGGCCCTGTGGGGGGTGCTCCGGGAGTATGGGGTACCGGGCCCCTTGATACGGGCTGTTAGGTCCCTGTACGACTGGTGCCAGAGTTTGGTTCGTATTGCCGGCAGTAAGTCGGGCTTGTTTCCAGTGAGAGTTGGACTCCGCCATGGTTGCCCTTTGTCACCGATCCTGTTCCTAACTTTTATGGACAGGATCTCTAGGCGCAGCGAAGGCGTTGAGGGGATCCGTTTTGGTGGCCTCAGGATCGGGTCTCTACTTTTTGCAGATGACGTGGTCCTGTTGGCTTCATCGGAACGTGATCTACAGCTTTCGCTGGAGCGGTTCGCAGCCGAGTGTGAAGCGGCTGGGATGAGAATCAGCACCTCCGAATCTGAGGCCATGGTCTTGAGCCGGAAAAGGGTGAGGTGCCTTCTCCAGGTCGGGGATGGGGTCCTTCCCCAAGTGGAGGAGTTTAAGTATCTGGGGGTCTTGTTCACGAATGAGGGAAAAATGGAGCGGGAGATCGATAGACGGATTGGTGGGGCATCTGCAGTTATGCGGGCGCTTTACCGGTCTGTCGTGGTGAAGAGAGAGCTGAGCCGAAAGGCGAAGCTCTCGATTTAGCGGTCGATCTACGTTCCTACCCTCATCTATGATCACGAACTCTGGGTGGTGACCGAAAGAACGAGATCACGGATACAAGCGGCTGAATTGAGTTTCCTCCGCAGAGTGTCTGGGCTCTCCCTTAGAGATAGGGTGAGAAGCTCAGTCATCCGGAGGGGGCTCAGAGTAGAGCCGCTGCTTCTCCACATCGAGAGGAGTCAGTTGAGGTGGCTCGGGCATCTGGTCAGGATGCCTCCTTGACGCCTCCCTGGTGAGGTGCTTCAGGCCCGTCTCACCGGGAGGAGGCCCAGGGGAAGGCCCAGGACACGCTGGAGGGACTATGTTTCTCTGGGAGCGCCTTGGGGTTCCTCCCGAGGAGCTGGAACAAGTGGCTGGGGAGAGGGAAGTCTGGGTCTCTTTGCTTAGGCTGCTGCCCCCGCGACCCGACCCCGGATAAGCGGAAGAAAATGGATGGATGGATGGATGGATGGATAATTTCATCATCGTCAAAAAAACCCAAAGAAACCCGAAACAATACAGCATTATAACATAGTGCTCAAAAAATTTATCTTTGCTCCACAATTATAAAGTAGATATTACGATGTCACCACGTGACTTTGAACCCATCCAAACCCTAAGTAAATGCATCGAGCAAATCAGTGGATGGATGTGCCATTACTTTCTCCAGCTGAACAGAAACAAAATAGAAGTAATTATTTTTGGAGAGGAAAGAGGAACCATCAATAGTCAGCACACAGCTTTAGTTAATACAGCTAGAAACCACTGATCAGGCCCGAAATCTAGGTGTAGTTATGGACTCAGACATGAATCTCCAGAGTCACATAAAGGCAATAACAAGGTTAGCGTTCTATCACATGAAGAAAATTTCTAGGATTAAAGGACTGATGTCGCAGCAGGACCTCGAAAAACTCATCCATGCTTTTATCTGTAGTCAAATTGATTGCTGCAAAAGCGTCTCACAAGTCTGCCTAAAAAGTCAATTAGACAGCTGCAGCTGATCCAGAACGCTGCTGCTTGCGTCCTCACTAGAACCAAGAAAGTAGAGCACATCACTGCAGTTCTAAAGTCCTTACACTGGCTCCCTGTAGCTCAGAGAATAGACTTCAAAATACTTTTTCTAGTTTATAAATCACTGAATAGCTTAGCACCAAAGTATGTTGAAGATCTACTGTTACTATACCAACCCCCCACACTACTCAGGTCCTCGAATTCCAGTCTACTCAACATCCCGAGAATTAGAACCAAACATGGAGAAGCAGCTTTCAGTTTCTATGCTCCTCTAATCTGGAACAAACTTCCAGACAACTGCAAACCTGCTGAAACACTGAGTTCTTTTAAATCACAACTAAAAAGTTTTTGTTTAGAGCTGCCTTTGAGTAATGCTTTGATGTATCATATGTTTTGCATATGCTTCTTGCTTTATTGCTGTTTTTACTTTATATGCTCTGTAATGCTTTGATGTATCTGTGTAAGCATCTTGTTTTATTGCTGTTTTTACTTTATATGATTTGTCTGTGTTTTACTGGTCTTTTTATTTTACCCCTTAATCATGTAAAGCACCTTGAATTACCTTGTTGTTGGAAGTGTGCTATACAAATAAATTTGCCTTGCCTTGCCCAAGATCAACATGCATCTGTGTGTTAGAATGGCCAGGTCACACAAAACCCAACTGTCACACTAAACCCAACTCATCCTGACTGACTAAGCTTGAGCTGTTTTAAAAAAAAAAAAGGGTAACGATCTCAGTCTGTTAATGCAAAGCCTATATTGATATTTCCTAAAAGATTTGCACCTTTAATCACTACAAATGGTGGTTCTCCAAATAAATAACTCATGGGGCCAGAATTTAAATCGATGCTACACTTTTCACGTTTTTGTTGGAGAAAAAAAAATGAAATCCTAACATTATGCATCAATTTTCTTCCCCCTTCTTAATTATGTTAGTGTTTTGGTGTATGAAATGAAAATCTGCTAAAATATGTTCAAGGCTGATGTTGTAACGTAGCAAAATGTAAAAAAGTTCAAGGGGGGAGAAAAATCTTTAAAAGGCACTATCCAAACAGATACAAACAGATCAGAAGGCTTAAAACAATCAAATTATTTGCTTTCCACATGGAAACATTCTCACTGTTGTGGATCTCTGTGAAGGAATTCTAGCCTAAAAGGGATTCCCCTTAACTCAACTTTGTGAATGTGAATCATTTTAAAACTAGCAGGAACAGCACTGACATTACATCTGTCTGGTTGGGTTACTGGCACCAGGACACATGCAGGCAGCTGATTTTTTTTCTTTAGTCCCATAGGTTGTAGGGTGAGACATATGTGGGTCTGGTCTGGTGACATTCATCAAACCAAAATGCTCAGACCTGAGATTCCCTTGTTGAAGATTGTGTTTTAAAAACTTCATTCCACGTTTTACTTACCTTAACTGATAGTGGTTTTCTAGTTATTGCTACTCTTAATACAGCTGCATAAGACTTTCTTAACTAGAGGGCTAAAGCACAATCTCCTCACAGCTCCTTGTGGAACTGAAACTCATTGGCATCAATTAGTAATAGTCTTGTTCAGTGATCAGAGTTTAACGATTGGTTTGAGAGCTGTAAGAAAGAAAGGTAAGTCAGCGTCTTGGAGAATAGCATTTACTGATTGACTTGTGAAACCCTTTTATCCCATGTGCTTCAATTACCAAGGAAATCCCATCGATATACACATTATGGGTCTTAATTTTCTCATTGAAATTCAGTCCAGTCAGGAGGGGAAATAAAATTACAGTGGAAACAAAAGAATTAGCTACTTCCCCAATAGATTTTTCAGTGGAACATAGAAAGAATCTTTTAAAGCATATCAATCAATCAATCAAGTTCCCGTTGGCTAATTAAATTTGTTTTTTGAGTATGGTTTTTGCATGTATGAAATTCAAAGTGGCTTTTTTTATCTTTTTCCAGGAAGTAGTTTTGTGGTGAGCATGGGCAGCTTCCTGGATGTCTCCAATTGGCTAAATCCAGCTAAGCTAACGCTTTTCTATCAGACCAATTCATCAACGCAATGGGTCCATGACTACTGTGGCCAAAGGACCACCGAGCCCTGTGAACAGATTTGTGACCAGGAGACAGGTTGGTTCACACAACACACCTCTCACCAATTCAAAATAAACACATACGAACACTTTAACCTGTTTTTTATTTATTTTTCCTACTCCCTAATTGAGTTAAATTAATGGAACAGTGATATGAAGTCAGTATCTTCTTTATATTTGTTTAATATGAGCAGCAATTTATGTTTTTCGTTTTCTGGTGTTATTTTAGGCAAATGTGACAGTCCTCTTTAGGTCTTCTGTCTATCCTTGATGCAAAAGCCAGACTCCAGAATGCACACTGTGTAAGCAGAACTCACAATGTCTTTTGCTCCGTCTCAGTAAATAACCACAGTGGCAGTATGTACACATTGAGCACAGAACACTTTGCACCTAGTGACATTAAAACCGTCCCAACAAAAGCTGAGCAGGCAGCTTGATGATATTTATCTTACCTTGAGTGGTCTTTTTCCCCTGTGTTTTTTTCTGCCCGACTGGATAAAATCTAAGCTCATTAGAATGGATTACATCTGTAATGTATGTGAAATTTATGTAACCCAAGTCAAGGACATGCTGAGGGCTGATGCATAATGTATTTGAGGCCTAGACACTCAGCCCAGTCGGTAGACACGACAATCCCAAAGATGGAATTGGCACATATGTGTTTGGAGATTCTGGATGTGTTCAGATGGGAGTGCATCCAACTGCAGTTCATCAGTCCCTGCACGTTGCTGCAATGTGAAATCATTAAAGGTTGTAACTCAATTTTTGAGTCATTTATGCAGACTCCACTGCATTCAGAATGTTTACTTGTAGTGCTGCTGTCTTCTTGTCACTGTCCTGTTATTTTTCCTTTCATCTGTCCTTATTGGAAGCTAGATTATTTAATCAGTAATTGCTCTTAAGTATTTTTGGTTGTCCTTAGGGAATTATGGTCCACAAAGGAGCCAAATTAAAGAGGGAAGTTGAAATATCAGGTCAAGTTTTTTACTCAAGTAAAAGTAAAAAAGTACTGGATTCAAAACTACTTAAAGTATAAAAGTACAAGTAATGTGATTTAAAATAATTGACATTCAAGAATAAGGTTTAAGCCACACCTCCCCCCAAAAAAGTTTACTTAAAGGGGCTATATGCAATTTTCTGAAATTTAAACTCGTGACTGACACCTGTGGCCAAAAAACGGAACTGCTCTTCCTTACTGCTCGCTCTCGCAGCACGCGCTCCTACGCCGGTCGCTCTCAATCTTTGATCTTTTTCGGCACTTGTCAGGGGTTTAACTTTTTTAGTCTTATGTGGAGTTACTGTTGGTCTCAAAGTTGTCCTTGGTCTTCTCTGTATATTCGCACAATCCATTGAAATGCTTGCGAGTGCTGACTAGCGGTGGTGGCAGAGCAATCTGAAACATTTAAAATTAACGCGCTTGAAGTCACATCCGCAGACAGAGCGGGAAAATCCGACCCGACAGAAAATAGAAAAAATTGGATACAGGCTTATAGGTGCACCCACTGTGAGCTGACAAGGTGTCAGTATGCTCATCAGGAGATGTTTGAGTCATAAATGGTCACATAAAAAGGCTATTGTTACGTTTATTTTTGGGAAAAGTTGCATATAGCCCATTTAAGGCCATATTGATTATAATGTTATATAAAAATGTTAGGGATACACTAGGCTATCTGTTTCAGCTCCCTAAATGTCCATTAAAATTCAGCCATTTTAGTGAAATGCAAATACATTAAACAACCAAATGTGAACTACTGAGCATTAATAAGTGTTTTATGGAATGGAAGATATGATGACTAGTGGCCTATAAATATTGTAATGCTGTATTTGCCTGATTTTCTGCCACAGACATCTTTGAACTATGCAACATGCGTCTGCTTTGTCCTGGCTGGACTGTGAAGTGGCTTGTGTAATACACAGCCAGAGGTCAGCTACAATAAATAAATAAAAATCTGCATTTTTAAGTAAACAGGTGTGACCTACACACAGTTTGATTTTTTAAAATATTTAGTTTTTATTTTTAATTAGCTTACCTCATTAAGACAGAAAGATGATGACTCAAGATAGATTAAAATCTATACAGTTTCCTTTCCTTCTGTCTCACCTTGCATGGTTCATCTGCACTCGGCCCAATGTCCTTTTTTACGTTTTCTTTTAACTGTGTGTGTGCATGGGAGATGGGTGGGGGGAGGGGGGGATAACTGTGACCATGCTTTTAAATCTGTGGGGGAGGGAAGGGAAGGTGGTTTTATGTGGGGTCATTTTAATCTGTAAAGCACTTTGTGATGCAACTTCTTGTATGAAAAGCGCTTTATAAATAAAGTTTGATTTGATTTGACCAGGTGTATAAAATATGAAGCATTATAAATCAAAAGTCTTACAACCTCAGCACAGACAAAATTGTGCAACCCCTGCAATCTCTAATGACCCCCTTGGGGGCTCACGGACCTCAGTTTGGGAACCACTGTTCTAGAGGCTGAATCCGCGCTCCACTGCCACACTGGAGACTGGAATTAAACGCTCCACTTCAGTTGAAGTTTTGAAATCAGGGAACATTTCTCTGATTGAAGTGATCAGAAGTTGGAAAGACTCTGAACCCAGCTTCATATAGCTTCAGCAGCAGAAAATGCCATAGCATGTGCTCCTTTTGCACGGGTGGTTGGCACGACACCTGGCTCTTTGAGCCTCGTCTTTAACCAGCCACACCGGTAACAGTCACATTCCAAAGCCTCCCGGTCTTTGATGATGCTCAGATGGCTTAATGAAAATCTTTTTATTGTTGATTTATTGATTCAGTTACTTCTACTCCGCGCTTTAACTCCAAGCTAAAAATGTCAGCGCGTCTGCACCAAATGGTCAGGGGTGTGAATTGTAATCTGTCAAAATGACAAGTGGCCATCGGTTTTTTCGTCACCGTTCTAAAAAACCAACAAATATGGAAAATATTTGGTTAACGCGACCCTGTGTGCACAGTATGCAATGGATCGCATACAAGCAAGGTGTCAGAATGGTAGATGTTTAAAACTATTATCAAACCGCAGTCAAATTCTATACAGTTGCCGCATTTTTTGGATAGGTTTTTTTGTGTTTCTTTTTAATAAAAGACTAAATAAAGACTAAATGAAACGAGGCTATTTTTGAAATGTAAGGAGTAGAAAGTACAGATATCCCGTGAAAATGTAAGGAGTAGAAGTAAAAAGTAGGCCATAGATAATTACTCCAGTGAAGTATTTCACTGAAAATTTTCAAAATTTCTACTCGAGTAAGGTAATGAAGTATTTGTACTTCATTACTTGACACCTTTGTCTTCAGAGGATTTCTCCAGAGCTGAGTTGTCCAAATGCATTCATTGCTTTAAACACAGGCAAAATTGTTGTGTTCAATCCTCTGTGTGTTATTATTTTCATCAGATTCTGCCAATTGGCATATTTCTCCGATTAGATTGACGCTAAAGGATGACACATATCTCTGTTCAACGTGCACCCACATACTGAACAGCTGCTGCTGCTTTTTGCTTTTGTACTGTTGTATGTGTTACTTTTTCTGCAACCCAGAATTACTCCCTGTATCTCACAGTGGTTGGAGGTTTACCACTACCTCTAGATATGGATCAGGGATGTAATATTGGTGGGTGAATTTCAACACCCCATTCTGTGTCGCCACCTTTTTAGTTGATCACAAGGTATTATAAACACGTTTAGATAATTGAATAAAAAGATTATCTAAAAAAACCTTGATACCAATACATTGAATTCAAGTGCATTCTGCTGTCACTTAATCAGTAAGTAGTAGGCATCTAATTAATCTCAGTATAAATGCAGGTGTTATGCGAAGGTCTCAGGAGTTTGTTAGATAATATTAGTAAACAAGCATATTCATGAAGACTAAGGAACACCCCAGGCACTTCGAGCATACAGTTTTGCTGATGTATAAGGCAGGGTTAGGTTATAAAACAATGTCACAAGTTTGAACATCCCATTTAGCGCTGTTTAATCAACTATTTCAATTATTTCTCATGAGGCCCTCTTGAGGAGCTGTAGAGATCAATCACTCAAATTAGAGAATCTATTTATAAGATACCTATTGAGTATTTCACAAAACTCACCTTCATTCAACACTGGCAAGAAAAAAAAACTTTGTGAAAAGAGAGCCATGGAAAGTCTTGTTTAAAGTTTGCCATGAGCTTTATGGCCTATATGCAAAACATTAAGTGCATTTGAAGTTAAAGGTATTGTCAGCTTGGACATCCCATCCACACGATGAAACGTGATGGTCGCAGCATTGTAATTTAGAGATGTTTATGTTCAACACATACAGAAAGAAAAATCTGGGCTGATTGGAAATGGAAGGAGCTAAATGCAGTATAAATCTGAAAGAAAAACTATTAGAGGCTAAAAAAGACTTAAGACTGAGGCAGAAGTTCACCTTTAATCAGGCTAACAACACTGAACTTCCAGAGAGTGGTTTAGATCAAAGCATATCCATGTATTAGAATGGTCTTGACAAAGTGTATTCCTAAATTCAGTTGCAGTTCTGTGGCAAGATCTGACATTTGAGGTTCACGGACAAAATGGGTAAAGGTTTAATGCTATGAATGTTTTTGAAATAAACTGTATGTACAGTCATTTACCTAATGCAATAATATGCAATGGAATCCCTACTGCTTTCATAGTCAACATTCCTGCATTCTGTAGTTTGTGTATTTGCAAAGTTCTGTCTTAGATGTTTAGCATGTTTAAGGTGACTGTGGCTCAGGTGGTAGGAATTCGTCCCATAATTGGCGGGTTGCCAATTCGAATCCCCGCTCTGTCTGTCTCGGTCGTTGTGTACTTGGGCAAGACACTGCACCCCGTTGCCAGCTGCTGGTGGTCAGAGGGCCCGGTGGCGCCTGTGTCCGGCAGCCTCGCCTTTGTCAGTGTGCCCAAGGGCAGCTGTGGCTACAATGTAGTAGCTTACCACCATCAGAGTGTGAATGTGTGTGTGAATGGGTGAATAAATTAATGTAGTGTAAAGCACTTTGTGGTTCTCTGACTGAAAAGGCGCTATACAAATGCAGGCCATTTACCATTGTATATAATAAAAATGCATACAGGCAAATGCTTCTTATTGGAATAAGGATGGATATATATAAGGATGGATATATATTTGGAAAGGAAATACTAAAGCCACAAAATCCAAATACTTCGGTTTTCACATGGTTCTATTAGAAAAATGTTTCTAGTAATTCATCTGTGTCTGTATTTTAACAAGAAGCTCAATATACTCTGCACTGTAATTACAAAGGTTGACATTTAGACCTGTCAAGTCTGTTAGTTTTCTAAGAAGTGTCTGCTTGCAGACATACATTCTCTGGCATCTATAATCACAAGCAGGGATGTGTTTCAATAGGTTCTCTACGAGTATCTCCATCATTTGCCCCCCCATCATGCCCCATAGTCAAGCCTGTTGACAGGCTCTGTTGACTACCTGTCTCTGTATTACTGTGACCTGGTAATCAATCCTGTGCCATCACATTCCTTCCATAACTCACCTACCAGTTTGGAGGTCAGTATACAGACATGATGCAATTGTTTCTGCTGTCTGTTCAAGCCCTGGCTGCCCATAATTGAATGACTAATAATGCAATAATTCTTGTCTGATTGCAAATAAAAAGTGTCACTGGAAAGGGTGGACAAAGCAATTCACTTTTAAATAGGCTATATTGTTAACTTTTACAGTGTCAACAAAACAAAAATAATCTTAATATCGCAGCAATTCTAAACAATTAATATAGGCATGATAATGGAACACCCTGTGGTAAAAAGTTATTAATGTTTTTAGTTTTATTGAAAATCCATAGTCTGGAAATAAAAGAAATATGGCACAACTGGGTGGATCTGTTAACAGAACAACTATTCAACATACACTCTCTGTCATGATTTCGTTTTGTTAAGGACCCAGGCGCAGATATCATCTTCTGTGAGGTTAGTACTTAATAAAAAATGAAGACAAATTTTTTACAAATTTCACACAATGAGACCAGGGCATGTAAAACAGAAAGAGATAGAAGTTAAAAGGAGGTAGAGCCCTGCAATGGGATTGGGATCCCACGGGTCCCAACACCACTCTTGCGGGAGAGGGCAGTTTTAAGGTTGCATTGGGCAGGAGGGGGCAGCTAATTAAAAAAACCGGGTCCCTCCCAAACATGCTAGAAAATGGAGAGCGCAACTGAGGTTTCTAACAAAATAAAGGCTGGAGAATATGAGTATATCTACATCTAGTGTGCCATCGAAGAGGGCATTTAGGGTCTGTAGGCGCATTTTAGAAGAAAGACGCAGTAACCTGAAACCAATGCCTCTTGGCTATATTTTCTTTCTGCACAGCAATCTATATAACAGATGTCTGTTTTAATTAATTACCTTGTTGTTCTTCTGTGCTCTGAACAGAGGTCATGCTGCCATTTTTAGTTGTAGGTGATTTTAACTGACAGAGCCAAAACAATCCAGTCAATCTATTTTTACCTGTCAATTTGTAAAATCATAATTGTAGCATAACTCAGTAATATTTAATTTTCATTCATTTTAATTAATATTCAATCCAAACGAACCGAACAGAGAATCCACATCGTGCCATCACACATCGAGCAGATTAAAAGGCTATATGTATTAATTATGAACATTTCATCTGCTGTGGCCTGAAAGCTCTGCATGGAGCTGTGCTCTGCCTGTGAATAATGGAGGCTCAATCCGGGCCCTGTTGTCAGCCAGAGTTTTGAAGTCAGGGAACATTAAAGTGATCAGAATTTGGCAAGAGTCTTTGAAAAACACCTTTTGTGATTGCTTCAGCAGCAGGAAATAGCGCTGCATGCGCTCTTTTTGGATCAGTGGTTAAGCTGCAGTAACCCCTGATTCTGAGCCATTGTATTAATGTAGGCAACAGCAAGTCCAGTTGTGTTTTTATTTATAAACTATTTCTTAAAATGTAGTGTAATTTTGGCACATTTAATAGTTTTGATATTCTCATAATTGCAGTCATATCTTGGCATGAACAATGTGATTCAAAGCACAGATTTTGTTGAATGTAGTTATATTCATTCTTTTTTTTCTAATAAAATTCATATGCACTTTTTTTAGTTGGCCTATAAACCTATGGGGAGGCGGGAGCAAGCGGACGCAGATATTGCGGGAGCGGGCGGGATTGAGAAAAAATAGTCCTGTGCAGGGCTCTAATCAGAGGTGGGCAACAGAAGAATACAACAGAGAATGACTGAAGGAGAGGGCCTGAAATACTGGGAGTTCTGGTTACTGGATGGGAAACAGATGGCTGACTGGAACTGGTTGAAGGAAGGAGATGAATCAACATGAAGGAAGCTAAGGAGGACCTGGTGCTCTCCGGGTGGCGCTTGAGTGGAGGTGGGGGTCTCGGCCTTGCCTCCTCTGGGCGCCCTGTGTGCCTCGGCCACTGCAGTTGATCTGCTGCCGCCGGCGCAGATGGCTCCCTTTGATGGCGTTGCCTTACCTGACTCATCTGCAATTGGCTCAATGTCCTTTTTATGTCCTTTTTATTCTTCTTCTTAAGTGTTTGTGTGCATGGGAGTTGGATTGGAGGAGGGGGGTATCACTGTGATCATGCTTTTACAGTTTTTTCCAATTGCTAACACACTAGAATAACATGCATAGCATAATTATTTAAACTGACACACAGAGAGCAAAACCTCTTCTCAAGTCTCCACACATTTTGCAATTCTAAATGGCACTTTCTAAATGCACTGAACACGGTTCTCTACATAAGACACAAAAATATGACATAAAGTCACATGTTTGCCATTTCAAAACACTGCCATTTAAAATGACAGTATATGAGCTAAATGGCCAATATATGTGCCACCTGGCCAAACATGGTGGTGATGGTGGTGACGGCAGGAACGGAGAGAACGGACATCGGACGATCAGGAAGGAGGACAGCAGGACAACAAACCATGGAGACAAGATACAATGATCCGGCGCTGAGTGAAGGGAAGTCACGGGTTATAAAGGCAGGAGGTGAGTAGGATCAGGTGTGAATGATTGGGTCAGGTACAGGACATGAGCAATCAAGGGCAGAGCGCTATAGGCTCTCACAGGACGCCCCCCTTTCCAGGTCGGATTCCAGACGACCTAAAAAAAAGAAAGAGAAGAAAATGAGTTTCCCACCCAGAGTGGGTGGAGGGAGGCTACGGAAGGAAGGCCTGAGTCCTTGTGGGTATGTCCCTGTAAGGCCTGGCGGATGGCCCAGTGGTCCTCCAGTGAGGACCTGGAGGTCTGGCGGATGGCCCGGCCGGTGTCCCCTGAGGACCTGGAGGTCTGGCGGATGGCCCGGGTGGCAACCCCTGACAAGGGCGGCGGTCTGGCAGACGGCCCGGGTGCCGTCCCCTTACAGGACGGCGGTCGGGTGGACGGCCCGGGTGGCGTCCCCTGACTGGATGGCGGTCAGGCGGGCGGCCCGGTGGTCCTCCATTGAGGACCTGGAGATCCGGCGGACAGCCGGATGGGCGTCCCATTGCCGGACTGAGTTCTGGCAGCCGGCCCGGTGGTCCTCTTCTGAGGGTCAGGCAGCGGCTGAGGAGCTCGACAGGTCGGCGGCGACGAGGAGGCTTGGCCGGTAGAGGTCGGCGGCTGAGAAGAGTCTGGCGGCTCGACCGACAGCGGTCGGCGGTGAAGAGGCTCCAGCGATGGGGATGGGTCCTCCTTGACCCTCCCTGGGAGCTCTAGTGACAGGTCCTCCCTGACCCTCTCCGGGGACTCTGGCGACCCATGGGGAGACATCAGATGCTGGAGAGCAGCTAATGCGATGGAGAGGAAGACCGTGGGAATAGTGGAGGCTGAGACTGGAACTGGCTCTCTGACAGGAGTTGACTAGCTCTCTGGCAGACGCTGACTTTGGGACCAAGCAGGCTGACGCTGACTTCGGGGCCGAGCAGGCAGAAGCCAGCGGGGAGGACAGAGCTGGAGCCGGCAGACTGACTGGCAGAGCTGGCCTTGGCGGGCTGACTGGAAGGACTGGTCTCGAAAGGCTGACTGGTGGAGCTGGTCTCGACAGGGTGACGAGAGTCGAAGGACTGGGAGGAGCCGGTGCACCGATCGCAGCAGGGAGGACTGGGGAGAAGCAGACAGCTCGGGCTTCCAACTCGGTAGCGGCTCTGCCTCGACTTCGTTGCGGCGAGGCGATGGACACCCCCTCGAGCAAAGATAGGCCATCTTGTCTCCATAAAAGAACTTGAATAACCCATCTTCGCTGATGTGAGGAGGACCAGATTTTATGATGGCCGCCGCCGTCGCCGTTGCAGCAGTGTCCGGCTGACTGGGTGAAGCAGGGAGAGGGAGTGGAGCCGTCTGAGAGCTGGCTGGAGGAGGAGCGAAGACGGCGGGGGAGAGAACCGGTGGAGCGTGCAGCGTAGAGATGTAGCCGACGTTGGTGGAATACTTGCCGGCTGGAGACGGAACGGATCGCCTCCCACCAGACGTCAGCTCTTCAGCCACCACGAGAACGTCCTCCGCTGCTTCCTCCAGTTCCTCCACATGGAGCGGGCTGATGCGCAAAACGAACCGGGGGAGAGTCTCTTGGAGGAAATCATCTGCTCCGGTGAGGCGAGCCAAGGGACAGGTGAAGCCAGCCGACTCCAGAGCGCCTGCAGGACCTCCGGGTCTTTGGCCTACGCTGGGTTCATCTTTATGGCCGGATCATTCTGTCAGAGGTGTGTGCGGTATGGTGCATGGACTCAAACGCAGAAGACGATGAAAGGTGAAGGATGTTTATAAAAGTGGTGTTGGTGGAGGAGGTGATGATGATGATGATGGTGGTGACGGCAGGAACGGAGAGAACGGACATCGGACGATCAGGAAGGAGGACAGCAGGACAACAAACCATGGAGACAAGATAAAATGATCCGGCGCTGAGTGAAGGGAAGTCACGGGTTATAAAGGCAGGAGGTGAGTAGGATCAGGTGTGAATGATTGGGACAGGTCCAGGACATGAGCAATCAGGGGCAGAGCGCTAGAGGCTCTGACAACAACTTTCAAATGAAATCAGAGCAACCTTAGTTGATCACGTCATCAACCATGGGCTGACAATGCGAGAGGCTGGAAAGAGAGTGCAGCCAAACTTGAGCCGTTTTACTGTTGCCTCTGTCATCCGGACATTTAGATTGGAGTACAGGTATGTAACCAAACTTTCTATCACACTATGTAGTACACCCCATGACATAGTGTATCAGTTGGGTGACACCTGTTTACTTCATGAATGGCTGATGTTATACACTAACTGTACAAGTTTCCTGTACAATTACTCCACTGTGGGGGAAATATCTTTAGGCTGCGTTGTCCAAGCCCTATATTTGTGTTTTTTGTTTTTCTAAAGGACTGAGAGACACAACAATGATGGAGGAAGGGTCCAAATGTTCACCGGGGTACAGGAAGCTGCCATTGTAAACTTGGTTTTGAAGCTGCCATTGTAAACTTGGTTTTGGAGAATAGTAAAATCAGATAATGAGAAATTAAAACCCACATCATCCAAGACAACACCATATTCAACAACATTCAACGAGTCAGTCTGTCAACATGGGCTCGCATTCTCAAACGAAACCAGTTCAGAATGAAAAAACTTTATAAGGTGCCTTTTGAAAGAAACTCTCAAAGAAACAAAGAGCCCAGATGAGCATATGTGGATATAAGTACAATATTGACTGCAGTACACTACACACAGCATTGTTTCCTAGTGTACTGGATAACACCATATTGACTGATTTTTGTTCTTTGTTCTCAGGGAGTACTGGTCATGCAATCCCATGTGAGTTAATCTTTATAGATGAGGCTGGGTTCACCCTAGCAAAGACCAGAAAAAGGGGAAGAAACATTATTGGCCACAGAGCCATTATAGATGTTCCTAGCCAACGTGGTGGGAACATCAGAATGTGTGCTGCCATCTCCAATACTAATGGTGTCCTCCACGTCATGTCAATCTCGGACCATACAGCACAGCCCATATTCTCACATTTCTGGACAGACTCCACAACATTCTCATACCACCAGAGCGTATGAAAGATGCAGAGAATCAAAGAAACCAGTACATTGTAGTATGGGACAATGTGAGCTTTCATCATGCAGCCCCAGTCCAAAACTGGTTTGCTGACCACCCACCATTTCTCCTGCAATACCTCCCACCATACTCACCATTTCTGAACCCCATAGAAAAGTTATTTTCGGCATGGCAGTGGAAGGTTTACGACCGGCAGCCCTTTCTACGCATGCCTCATATGCAGGCTATGGAAGAGTCATGTGAGGAAATTGATGTGGGTGTGATTGAGGGATGGATAAGGCACTCAAGGTGCTTCTTCCCACGATGTCTGGCAAGGGAAGACATTGCTTGTGATGTGAACAAGGCGTTGTGGCCAGACCCAGCTGTGCGGCAAGATGCTGCCAAATTATTTTTCTTGCCTCTTTTTTTTTCAGTAATTTTTTTCTGTTTACAGTTTTTTTGTGAGCATATTTTGTTCACTCCAATGTAAGTATATCTGCTGTGCATATGTTGCACTGACTTGTTTGGTAAAAAATAAATGTTTCTAAAGCATGTGTGTGTATCTGCAAATATGTATGTGCATGTGAACAAGCTGAATGAGTTTCTACAATCTTAAATATTTTAATACTATGGCAAAGCATACTAAAGATGAGAGTGCTTTTCATTATGCCCAACAGTGTGTAACTGGTTAGACCAAAATCTGGTAATATGAATGACGTGTGTGCCATTTGGTTAAAAAGTTAGATTCTGATAATGCTATATGTAGTGTTTGTTGCACTGCTTCATTTTGCAGGATATTTGAGGTATTTTTCAGTTTGGTAGTGTGGTTTTGTGAATTGTGTTAAGTATTTAGAGACAGCCATCCTTATTTTGCAAAATTGTGTTTTAGCAATTGGAAATAACTGTAAATCTGTGGGTGAGGGATGTTAGTATGGTTTATGTGGGGTCATTTTAATCTGTAAAGCACTTTGAGTTGCAACTCCAGAATGAAAAGCTCTTTATAAATAAAGTTTGATTGATTAACATGAGACATTGCTGATTGGACAACGGTGCTGTATGTGTTGTGAACCGGATGTTAACACGCTCATGGTTTGAAGAAGAGGAAGGATACCAGAATGTTTTGTCTGAACTACAGAAAAAAGCTGGTTGAGTAGTCACGAAACGTTTGCAGCAGGTGTGGCAAGAGGCTTCAAGAAATATCTAATATTGGAGACATTCCACAACTGTAACTGTGGCTTGATGAGTCAGCATAACAGTTCATATGCACCTGACAGAGAGTGCAAGGCAAGGCAATTTTATTTGTATAGCACACTTTCAACAACAATGTAATACAAGGTGCTTTACATGATTAGGGGATAAAATAAAAATAGCAATACAAACAGACAAAGCATATAAAGTAAAAACAGCAAGAAAGAATGAAGCACACACAAAACGTATGATACATGAAAACATTACTCAAAAGCAGCTCTAAACAGATGGGTTTTTAGCTGTGATTTAAAATAACTGTGTTTCAGCAGCTTTGTAGTTGTCTGGAAGTGTGTTCCAGATTAGAGGAGGATAGAAACGGAAAGCTGCTTCTCCATGGTTGGTTCTGTAGTGCGATGTACTGTATTGCTGCCACAATCCCATTTTCCGTTCCGTGGAGTGTTCGAAGTCTTACTGGTATCACACCAAGACTCTTGACACAGTTTGTATAATTGTGAGCAATGACAGCTGGATTGTTGTTTGTTGTATCACACACAAGCTACGTCATTCTTCGTGAAAAGCCATCTATACATTCTGACAGGACTAAGACAGCGTTTTTCAGTTTGTTGTTGCCAACTGCATGCCATATGTTATTGGGCCCCATGGAGTAATACATGTGTCCTGTAAACCTCGTGCAACTCCTCAAAGCGATTCCTTGAGGATTCAGTTATCTTAACAGCTTCATAGCCACATCATGTTTAACATGCAGCTTGTGTTTTTGCTTGTCAACTTGCCATGTGGTCCAATTAACAATTGCCCTGGTCCGCGAAGCTCGGTCAAAATGGCACGCCTAGATTTAGAAAGTGGAGAGTAGGTTCCTCGTCTGTACAGTCCAGCTTTTTTTTCAGTGTGTCTTCAGTGTACGCATACTAAGTAAAATTTTGTGATTAGTACATATCCGGTATCACCTAGTATGTATGTCCTGAATCAAAATATTCTCAAATAGCAGCAGCTACTTTCAGTTCACCTATAATGTTTATGTTTGGAAGAATGCGAAAGAGCCATAATTTTTGTTTGTTTGTTTGTTTGTTTTTCAATTTGTGGTTGGGTTTTTTTAATGTGTGGTTGTGCTTTTCAATTTGTGGTTGAGTTTTCAATTTGTTTGTATGTTTTTTAATTTGTGGTTGTGCTTTGGAATGTGTGGTTGTGGTTTTCAATTTGTGGATGTGTTTTTCAATTTGTACTTTTGTTTAGTGATTTGTTCAAGTGATTTGCACTTCAGGTAGGGCCATCGTATGTTATTGTGTTGTACTGGCCAGATTGGTCAAAGTCCAGTACTGTATCCAGTTGAGAATTTGTAGAAAGAACATTGATTCACATACAATCTATGTCGAAACAAAACTGAGCCTGAGCAATTTGCAAAGAATGATTTTCAAAAATGTATGTTTCCACATATACAAATTTGGTATAAAATAAAGTGGTTTTACAAAGTATTAACCTTGGGGGAGTTGGATACAACTGCACAACTAATTTTTAGACAGTTATTTGTAAAAAAGAAAACCATTAAATCCATTTATCATTGCTACAATATAATTAAGTTTGTGGTTGTTATGTGATAAATTGTGAAGAGGAGTAAAAGGGTATTAAAACTTTTGAAAGGCCCTTTATATATATATAAAGCTGAAATGACCTAATCAACTGCTTTAGCCGACCACTCAACATATAGCATACATATGTGCCAAGATAGGCACATATGTACCTGCCAAAGGTCTTTAAGAAGAATGACTTATCTTACCTGGAAATATTATTACAAGCACAAATAGGCATCCATCCAACAATAAATCATTTCTTTGCCAACACTATGAACCTTGAAATGTGAAAATCATCCACGCAGCCAGAAAGAGATATAGAAATTATTATGGAGATGATCATCATTTTCAGCATGATGTGAAATGGAGTTGCTTTGTGCTTTTAATTTATTGCCTCTGTTTAACTGCTTTGGCCTCTGAATTTAGAACAGAGAAACAGTTAAAGTGAGAGACGGGAGAAAGGTGCTAAAACAGGGGGATTGAACTTATTGACAATATTATATTATTTTGCATAAAGCATTCCACTGTTCCTATCTACACTATCTGGGTATGTGTTTTCCTTGAATCTTAGATGGTCCGGATAAGCACAATTACACAGCATTGCTTATCTTATAGTGATTTGCAATCACAGGTGATTATCTCAAAATTAGACCTAAAATAAATTGCAACAAGGCGGTCGTATCATTTAAGTCCCTAAATTAATCATGTTATGCAAGCTTCAGAAACATGCACCTTACCTACATGAACTTACATGAACCAAAAGGGAATGAACATATCTCATTTGAAGCAATTAGCAATATTTCTTTTACAAAGGGGAGAAACTAAAATTAGATACTGCAAAATGCCTAGAATCAAGATTTGTTCCATTTTAAAAGTGACCTAGAATAGAGCTCTACAGAATGTTGTTTTCAATTGCCAATGCTGATCCCTATCTGTAGTCATTTTTAATCTACTAGTTGGAGGGTTTTTTTACACATTAATAGAACAGTTTTTTATACTCATTGCAACCAACAAAAGAAACAAAAAACAATGCTTATCATTTGGCTATCATAGAGTGAACAATTCATTCAAATGGGTGCATGTTTTTCTCTAATGTATTTAATATCATCCTAAAAGGGAATTGTTAGCTTGCATGAGCAACTTACCTATCTTAAAATCTGTGTTCTGATTACCCTTTAAAAGTGTTATTACATAACTCTGCAGAAATAAGTGTGAACCTTCTATCATACCCATTGGGCTTATTCTAGCCTTGCAAACAATAAAATGAGCTTTGCGTCTCAGCTACAATATTAATCTTTATGTATGCGTACAATACTTTTTCATGTAAAGAGACTGACACGTCAAACACATGTGCCTGACTTTGTTTAAAGGTTAACCTAGCAGGCTGTGTAATCATCCTGGCATAAATCTTCCTGTTAATTGCTTGAACCCAACCTAAATGTGTTTGCAATGAAGAAAGAGCCGCACTTCACTGATTACTTGCAAGGTCTGTTTCAGATTAGAGTGGGAATGTGCTTCCATGCTAGTGCACCTCAACTGAAATACGGTGGAAAAGATGTATGGAACAATTCCCTTGGCAGCTTTTCGGCCTACACATATAAATTTAGTTGTGGAAACTATTGGTACACTCAGCTCAACTACTGTGTGCAGTTATGAAAAAAAGAAAGTACACCCCCTTTAATTCAGAATGATTCATAGTTGTCCACCCACTTTAATTTTAAACCTATGAAATCAGTCAGTAAATAAACATACAACTGATTTTATGACGTGAATAAATAGGCAGCATAAGGCAATCTGTTTCATGTACATCCTTAAGATTTCAGGATGGCATTCATTAAGTTACAGTATGAGGCACATGCAATCTTTATTTATTTGTCTTTGAGCAGGTGGCAGCTGCTGGAGTGATGCATCTTGTTTTCATATTGTCCATCCATCTGCCTAAGAGTTACTCTTGGCATCAAAGATGAGCTGAGCAACATCCCTATTTAAAGGAAAGCACACTCTTATTGCTTCAGCATTATGTGTTGGAATCAGTTTAATTGGCCAACTATGTGGCCATATAACAAGTCTGTATAATAATTCTATAATTTGGGTTGCACAATATTCACAGTAAATAAAATCCGCTCTCCTCAGAAGCAGATCTCTGAGGAAAATAGAAACATGTATGGAAACTGCTTAGGTAAGACATTACTTTGAAACAGTTGAAGGTAATTCTGCAGCTATTTGTTTTCTGAAGCTTCACGTTTCACTCTTTTAAAATGTATGCAGGTGCATCTCACTAAAAGAGAATATTTTTGAAAAGATAATTTATTTCAGTAATACAGTTCCAGAAATGCAACTCTTATGTTAAAAATATTGATATATTTTAAATTTACCCCACCTCTCGCCCCGTGACTGCTGGAGATACGCACCAGCCCCCCCGTAACCCTGCATAGGATGGACGGGTACCGATAATGGATGGATGGATGGATGGCTATTTTAAGTTCTCATTTCCATTGATTCTCGTGAGCAAAGAGCTATTAACAAACACACTCAAAATTGGAAAATGTTCTAAAACTGGTTTAAACAAGCACTGAAATATTACTGAAAAATAGGTTATCTACTGTATAGACTCTAAGCTTAGTTGGACCCCATTTTGCATGAATGTCTAAACCTGTTCTGACTGAGGAGCTTGTTCTGCTGAGGTGTTATGAATCCCTAGGTTTCTTCATTAGTGACCCTCGGCTCATCCGCACTGTTTGGTGTCTCTCATCTTCCATTTGAATAAACTCCATAAATTGTCTATGGTATCAGATGAGATCAGATGAGTTTGCTGGCAAATTAACGAGAGTCATACCATGGTCATTAAGCCACTTTTGATGTTGTGGGCAGGTACCCTCCATAAAGCTTGTCAGCAGGAGGAACCCTAAAGGACTCTAAAACTGTCTGGTAGATATCTGTGCTGACCTTGGACTTGATAAAAACGCAATGGGCCAATACTAGGAGATGGTTCCCCTAATCAACTTTACTCTCGACCCAAAGCACCTTGGATTATGCACCTTTCCTATCTTCCTCCAGACTCTAGGGCCTTGATCTCCAAATAAAATGGATAACTTGTTTTTATCTCTAAAAAGAACTTTGAACAACATATCAATATTTTCACTTGTATATGGTGACTCTTGAAGCACTCAATTTAATATACACACTTATTCTAATATATGCTTCACAATTGTTTCAAGGTTGTGGTTATCCCTTTTGCATGTGTACCTTTAACAAACACGTTTTTTCTTTCACTCAACCTACGGCTGCTTTAGCAAGGAAATGTTGTGGCTTACCATTCTTGTGTTGGGTTTTAGTGCCTGTCTGCTGGATAACTTCTAAGTTGCCAGTCTTTTCCCTGACCGAGTAGGCCACAACATGGCTAGAATGTTTCTGTATGTCTTGTTTTTAGTTCTATGACACAACTACATGAAATATATCTCCACATGGGTAACTAATCTATAAAACAGGTTTCACTTTTTTTTTATAACTGAAATGTTTTTCAATGATACCCTTTGTTCTGATGCACCTGTACAATCTGTGATCACCACGGTGACCTTTTAAAGGATGATGCATACGTTTCATACATTTTGTGAATGAAATATGGGTAACAATTGAAATGTACCTGCCAGCTGAGCTGGGTAACACTAGTATTTACTAGTGCTCATTTGACCAACCTGAGTTACACAATTAGCTGCTCTTCTTCCACTGAATGTCTCTGTTGATTCTGTGGTGCAGGCTGCCCAGCCAACTGCACAGAATTGAGCTTAGATCTTGTATAAAACACTAAACGCTCAAGGATGTTAAGACCTTGTGAGGATAAAAAAAAGACTTAGGACTAATGCCAAGACGAAATGGAGACTCTGCTACTTTTTTGTCAGATTTTCAGCTGAATCCATTTCACTAACTCAGGAATGGATAGCTGTGTGTGAAAGCAGTTTTTTATTTTTTGAAATAAAACAAGCACAATCTAGAAAGTAACCTCTCTCCTTGAATCAACCTGTTGTTGAAAGTGTGCTATATAAATAAAATGGCCTTGTCTTGCCTTTCCTTGCCTCTCTTTTAAACAAGCAAGTGGCTGTGATAACATGGACCTTGTTTGTCACAATTGTTTGTTTTACCACAACCCAAGATTATAATATATATCACTTTAGGTGAATATTTTAACTGATCCCCGCTAATAAGATAGGTGACAAAGCAAATGTACTTTATGGTTTACCTATCTAAAAAAAATTGCTGTAAAATTATATAACCCAGCCACTAGTTGGTTGATACATTGTTAATGAATGAGGGAGCCTAGTCCAAATGAAATGGCTATAAATTCCCTCAGTAAGGGAGAATAATGTTTGCCTCTGTATTTCCCCCTGTTCTTTGTACCACAGGAGAATGCAGCTGTCATGAAGGTTACTCCCCTGACCCCGTCCATAAACACCTTTGTGTTCGCAGTGACTGGAGTCGGAACGAAGGGTAAGACATGTTTGCTCCTTTCATTACATCTAAAAACTTGCTTCTTCTTGAACACGTTTAGAAATTATTTCAAAATCCATAACCCCAAGTCTACTGGCACACTTTATTACCTTTAGCTAATATATGAAGGCTATTTCTTTTATTAATGTTTTTTCTAATGTGAAGCAAGTTTCAAATCTGTGTACTGCTATATTACCCTACTGTACTGTAGCAATTTATAACCAGGGTAGAAAAGTAATCTAAACTTGCTGAGTAATTTTAGGTACATAAAAACTTGTAGTTAATAGTTCAAAACATTCTAAGGCATATGTAAAGTGTTTTTAAAAGTATTTTTAATAATGAGACAAGTGTAGTAAGAAAGTACAGTAGGAAGAATGTTGTAGCGTCTAATTTAATAAATCAGCAGGGGAGTACATGAAGAATGAGATGGAAAGAAAGTCTCTAAACATACCCAAATGAAAAGAAAGACAATCAACTTCTCTGACTCTGACCTTGCTCGCCAATTAGCTGCTTTTCCCAGTCCGTGGTCACATATTATTCCAGCTTTGCTTGTCATTTGCTGGCTTCACTCCAGCTGCTGATCCATTTTACATTTACTGTTTTCTAAAAGAAGCACCCAAGGTTAATTCTAAACAGAAAACCTCTGTCAAGACATTAAGTATCATCTTGTCCTCATCAAGTGTTTGACTAAGATAATTATGATCATAGATGAAAAGCATCACAAAAACTGATTATTATGCCATCTCAACAGTTTGTGAAGAGCATCCTTGATGCCTTCAGAAGACTTATCAAATTTATTTATTTATATTATGCATTTAACTAATTTATCATCAGCAATTGAAAGCATTTTTATGATACCAGATATTTTGGCAATGTCCTGATTTAGAACATTCAGTTGGGGCAAAATTACAAGAATAAAAAAAAAATATTAGCAAATCTTAGAAAATTATTAGTTGTTGGCTATTAGATTGGAACAGGTTATGAAGTACCTACCCTTATGCAGTTAGAAAGATTGTTTACAATTTGGAAGTGGTTCAAAGCTCAGTTGAGCATTGAATGCTTAACTCAAATGCTTAGAACCTGGAACCACAAGCTTCAGTGTTTGCAATTGGCGTTTCACACATAAGACCAACATAGTACTGTAAGTAAGTAGTGTAAAAATGTTATATGAATTAAACAGATAAACAGTTTTATAGTGTTTTGATGTGTTTATTTTACAAATAGTACTCTGAAAAGAGTCCCATTGATTTGTATTAATTGACTTTACTTCGATACCGCTAATGAAAAAGAAAATGACAATTAAGAAGTTTGTTAGAAAAAATTGGTGAACAAACATCATCTTTAAAAGAAAACAAAAAATACACAAACAGTGAGAAAAAATAGTCATTTATCTTTTTTTGAAATAGTGTATTTGAATAGCTGGTTAAAAATAGAAATAGGTGTTGTTTGAAACTCAATTATATACCTCATATACTGACATTAATGTTATCTAAATACTCAATTACATTTTTAAACTATCTGCACCATACAGTGGCTTGCAAAAGTATTCGGCCCCCTTGAACTTTTCCACATTTTGTCACATTACAGCCACAAACATGAATCAATTTTATTGGAATTCCACGTTATGATTCCAAACATTTTTTACAAATAAATAACTGAAAAGTGGGGTGTGCGTAATTATTCAGCTCCCTGAGTCAATACTTTGTAGAACCACCTTTTGCTGCAATTCCAGCTGCCAGTCTTTTAGGGTATGTCTCTACCAGCTTTGCACATCTAGAGACTGAAATTCTTGCCCATTCTTCTTTGCAAAACAGGTCCAGCTCTGTCAGATTAGATGGACAGCGTTTGTGAACAGCAGCTTTCAGATCTTGCCACAGATTCTCGATTGGATTTAGATCTGGACTTTGACTGGGCCATTCTAACACATTGATATGTTTTGTTTTAAACCATTCCATTGTTACCCTGGCTTTATGTTTAGGGTTGTTGTCCTGCTGGAAGGTGAACCTCCGCCCCAGTCTCAAGTATTTTGCAGACTCCAAGAGGTTTTCTTCCAAGATTGCCCTGTATTTGGCTCCATCCATCTTCCTATCAACTCTGACCGGCTTCCCTGTCCCTGCTGAAGAGAAGCACCCCTAGAGCATGATGCTGCCACCACCATATTTGACAGTGGGGATGGTGTGTTCAGAGTGATGTGCAGTGTTAGTTTTCCGCCACACATAGCGTTTTGCATTTTGGCCAAAAAGTTCCATTTTGGTCTCATCTGACCAGAGCACCTTCTTCCACATGTTTGCTGTGTCCCCCACATGGCTTGTGGCAAACTGCAAACGGGACTTCTTATGGTTTTTCTTTAACAATGGCTTTCTTCTTGCCACTCTTCCATAAAGGCAAACTTTGTGCAGTGCACGACTAATAGTTGTCCTATGGACAGATTCCCCCACCTGAGCTGTAAATCTCTGCAGCTCGTCCAGAGTCACCATGGGCCTAAGAGGTTGCACTACAAGTTCTTGTTGTTAGTCATATATAATATATTCAGCAGTATTTTTTTACTCATTTTAAATAATAATAAATAAATAATAAATAAGCTGGGGGGCTGCACAGTGGCACAGTTGGTAGTACTGTTGCCTTGCAGCAAGAAGGACCTGGGTTCAAATCCCAGCCTGGGGTCTTTCTCCATGTCTTTCTGCATGTTCTCCCTGTGCATGCGTGGGTTCTCTCCGGGTACTCTGGCTTCCTCGCACAGTCCAAGAACATGACTGTTAGGTGAATTGGTTTCTCTAAATTGCCCTTAGGTATGGTTGTTTGTCCTGTGTGTCTCTGTGTTGCCCTGCGATGGACTGGGGACCTGTCCAGGGTGTACCCTGCCTCTTGCCCCGTAACAGCTGGAGATAGGCACCCCCCGGAACCCTGCATAGGAATGACGAGTACAGAAAATGGATGGATGGATGAATAACCTGATCAGAGAACTACATATAAGAAAAAATGATTACACTTGAAATAGAATAGTTCACCTGCTGTGGCCTGAACACACAGTCTCACAACTTCCTCCTGCTCTGGATGGAACTGAAATCTTCACCCACTTGTGTGTAATCAAATCGTGGGACTGCTGCAGAGGTTTTGGATTTTTGCATCAGACATATGACTTCTCAGGAGGGTTTAGATGTTGTTCTGGGACTGAAACCACGCTCCACTACCACACAAGAAACTGGAATTAAGCGCCAATTCAGTTAAAGTTTTGAAATAAGGGAACATTTTTTTCAATTGAAGTGGTCAGAAGTTTGAAAGACTCTCTGAACAACTTGTTTCCTGACCAGTATCGCTTCAGCGGGATGAAATCCCATAGCTGCAACATATGCGCCTCTTCTGCACCGGTGGTTGGCATGACTGTTTGGAGCACGTCTGTGATCAGCCGCACCAGCCGCCATGATCACAGACACTATCAGCTCCCACTCAACGAGATGATACACCATACAGAAATGCTCCCATATCTCTGTGTGTCGGCCTCGGACCTTCATGTGACCTGCTGTCTGATCAAACTCCTCTTGAACTTTATTTTCTGAGCTCCAGGTTCGTCCTTTAGAGGTTATAGATTTTCCTGAAGTTTCTTCTTGTGTTGTTGTGAAGCTTCATCGATGGGTTTGAATCTGTGCTTAGTGTGTTTTTCGTAGTCTCTGCAGACATCACACACTGGCTGCTGATGGTCAGACAGAAGAGTTTCAGTTTCTCACAGTGCAGACGGCAAAGATCCTCTGAAACTATCTGATCCATCTGCTGTAAGGTCTCACACAGATTCTTCAGAACCAGGTTACGTGGTGGATTTTTGGTTAAAGAGCTCCTTTTGCAAACCGGACACTCTTGTGTTGGCTTCTCTTTCCACCAATTCTTCAGACAGTCCTTAGATAAACTTTGACTACATGACAGAACATCCTGACAGACAGGAAATCAGAGATCCTCCTCTAATTTAGAGGCCATTTAGTGTCTGAGGGAAGCTTCAATGTGTGGAATGTGTGCCGTTTGAAGGCACAACGTTGGAGGCTTTCGCTTTTCTCTCTTGCAGCCGCACTCACTCAGAGAAAGCTGCTAGTTTGATCTGAAGGTGAATCTGATTGTCTGAGTCCCTCTGCAGGAACCATCAATCACAAACTGCTTCCTGTTTTAGTCCAGGTGGAACATGTTGAGGGCGGAGCTTAAACCTATTAATCATGCTTTACCTGCAACTGATGTGTGTTTTATTTAAAAGTCCAGAATTCAACCTTTGAGCTGCTATAAAACTCTCTGATTAACAGGTTTTATTTTTGTCTGCACAGATCAGAACATACCCTGTATTAAAGACAGTAAAATAAACTCTCCTCTGTGCTGCAGGCATTCAGCTTTGATTGAATTCAGTAAGTATAATGCGCATTCAGGAATAATCAGCTAAGCTCAACAACCTTTCAATCTTATTCCATACCTTTTTCTGTTCAGGCCAGTTTATTCAGACCCTTTATTGTTATAGGTTGTGAGCTGAGTAATGGTAATCTCACTGTATGAGTGGTCACTTTCATTTAAAGCATTAATTAAAAATACATTAAGCCAGTATAGCTGTTTGGAAAGGTTGAAGGAGAAAGCCTAATTTTTCAACATGGCAGCAGGACCCAGTTGTCAGGTTGATGTTAACTGTGCGACATAAAGATCCAGGAATAGGATACTTAAAAACACTGTTGGTCAGAACCTTAGAGAAGTTATTATGGATCTTGAGGCACCTTGTTACAAGTGTTCAATCACAAAGAAACAACTGATTCCTATTTTCAAAGTTAAATCAATGAAAATCACCACTAAAAACAGTCTGACATACTGTGAACAAAATACTGTTCTGCGATGCACCGACGACCTGTCCAGGATGTACCCGGCCCCACACCCAATGGCTGCTGGAGATAGGCACTGCCCCCTGCGACTCTGCAAGGATAAAGGGGTATAGCCAATGGATAGAGTGATGGAGTTTTCTTAGTCTAATTAGATAATTACTCTTTAGTAGTTGCCCCAAATATATGCTTAGTACCTTACGGCTCTAGTCTGAGCCCTGACCTGTTTTAATTTATGTTTTACCTTTGAAGGTTAAATGAAAATAAATAAATAATCTTGCACCTATTCAGAAGCATTAATGGTTGTCTTTGTTTCCCTGTTATTGTGTCTTTTCTAAAGTCCTTGGCCATATGCTAACTTGGAGAAAGGTTATGACCTAGTTACAGGAGAGCAGGCCCCAGAGAGGATCTTCAGGTGAGTCCTAAGCCTCGGTGCATTTCTTGATCTTATGACTTGTGCTAGCCATCTGTGAGGCCATAGCTACACAGTAGTCATGTTTGTGACATAAATTCATATGTGACTTGCATGTCTGTGACAGCGCATAGATTTAAGGAGCTGGCAGATGCACATAAATACAGCTGTCCTGACAAAGAAAGACACCTTATGCTGGAGTAAAGCCTTGCCAGTGTTTTTTTTGTGTTTTTGCAGAATAGCCCAAGGAAAACTTGTGGAAGGCCTCATTTCAAATGCTTTTACTGCCATTTTTTGTTTCACTACCCAGCTTTGATGGGTTCATTGTGTTTGACATTTTTCATGAAGTGTAAAAAGCAAGGGACCCATTCTCTGTTGCACAGCTGCTCTTTTTTAACCAGCCAACCCCCTCCCAAAAATACAGAAACTGTTGTACATTATGAAATATGATAGGTACTGATTCTGTGAAATTGAACTCTCATTTCATGCTCCCTAGACCTTCTTTATGTAGGTAGGAGGGATTCCCCATAGCCTCGCTTCTCTTTAAACTGACTTTGCAGAGATGGATGTTCAGGTGGAGTCTATTAGAAGATCTGATGCACTAAATTCACAATCTGGACAGAAACAGACTTTCTTTTCTACATATGCACAAAAAGTTAAAAGCACCACAATATGCTAGTGTTTAGGTAGCACACACAAAAAGTCAGACACTAACGAAACACATTTGCAGTGCAAAATGCATTCAGCCCTGAACACAATACAGATAACAACACAAGCGAGTTAAGTTGCAGCAGTAAAGTGGAAACCTGCATTAGTCTGGAGTTGGACTGGTTTTATATCAGTGCTGTTTAAAGTACGAGGTGAGAAGACTGGAATGCTCCTTAGCTGGACAAACTCATTCCTCTGTGTCAGTGAGGAGAGGAGGTTTATCGAAACGGGGATTAGATTCACAGTTGGTAGGCTTTCAGTAAAACCAGACCTGCCTCAATAGTGAGAAATAAAAGCATCCTGAGATCTCAAGGTACCATCTCCACACAAGAAATGGATTCATATCATTTTTTTGTAACTATCAGTTATTGAGCAGAGGTCAGGATGAGTGAAATTTATTGGAATTATTTGATTCAAATCAGAGAATTGGCAGTATGTTGAAGGTTTTTCATTCTGGGGTTAGAAGCTACTGAGAAAAGTGAAAGTATGCTGTTGATCATTTGTAGTACACACAAAGGTGTATTTAGCTAGTTTAATTTGAGTTCACAAAAAGAAATCAAGGTACAGCAATCCTTTTTGTTGCTCCAGCTGTATCCTTCTCCAGTACAATCAATGTGCCTCGAAAGTTGTCAGAGTTTGTAGGTTTTTTTCTGTATCCTTGAATCAGTGCAACCTTTGTGGCAAAAGTGTAGGTTTGTATCTTGGTGGAAAAATGAGCCTATTACACCTAACCATACACAGTCAGTGTAGAATTTACTTTCAATCTATGATATTTGACGAAGTACTGAAGTGTTTATATTATGTTTGCACAAAGTACCGCAGCAATTTCCTAATGTTGTGAACCTGTTCACACATATGTATTATTTATCAGTCTGCAATCCTAGGTGTTGAAATGTATACATCTATAGAAATTTAATTGAATGGAATATCTGAATTCAATGATTTAAATGATTGAGTAAATTCTTTTTTGCAATATAGTGTATAACACATTTCAAGCTTAAACAACCATTCAATTTGTTTATTTGTACTGAACATAAGTATGCTGAAGTTATTTATGAAGACTTATTGAATGAAGAAAACATACTGTACATAAGTGCTTCCCCATAAACAAAACAATTAAATGGATGTGATAAAGAAAACACACAAAGCAATAGAAATTACTGTAGATTAGAGATTATTTTGCCATTTCCCAATCAGTACTAAAGGCAATTAGCACATATGCCGAAGGAAAATTTAAGACAGACTTGGCAAAGAAATAAATACAATATAAGCTGAAAGCCAAACACATGAGAGAAATGTCACCCTTTTCTTTTGGGCACAATGGAATATGATGACATATACCTACCAGAACCCTCTTACATTGTTAAGAGAGATATAATTTATATCAGATGCCGCTAAAAGTGTAAAAGCTATTCAGTTGCACTTATTTTAAGCTAAATGCAAGCTAAAACAGAGTTTTGCACTGAGAGATAAAATACAACAATTTTATATGTGCTTTTATATATTAGCTGCTCTTGGTGGCTGCATGTTGGAGAGGCTCTGTTGGCAACATCTTAAATTTTGTTTTAACCGACATTGGTTCCTCAGTTTTCATAAGGAATGATTGAATTTTTTTGGGCCAGTATTCTTTCTATTTTTTGGTGCTGTGAAGTTTAAGGATTTTTGCTGTCAATTGTTTTTACTTTTTGATCATTTGTTGTGATGCATAACTATAGCAACAAGGTGGTTTACAGCCAACAGTAGCTGATTAATATTATAAAAGCTGTTATCGGTAATGCAGTATTATGTGTTTCACTAAGACGTGGCTGCAATGTCATATCCCTGCATCAGCTCCGTTTTTGCCAAGCTACAGACACAACACCCCAATTCATTAGTGGCAATTGCTGGTGATTATAATCATGCCTATCTCTCTTCTACACTTCCACCATTTCAACAGTTTGTCAACTGCTGTTCAAGAGGAAAAAAATACATTGGATTTATTTTATGCAAATGTTAAGGATTCATACATGTCCAAAGCAAGACCTCCTCTGGGACAGTCAGATCAAAATCTTGTTTTCTTTCTGCTCAGAATATAAACCACTTGTTCAGACACAACCTGTGACAAAGAGAACTATGTGAAAATGGTCACAGGAAGCTAAAGAACTCATGCAGGGTTGTTTTGAGGCCACACACTGGATGAGTCTTTGCCAAGCACATGGAGAGGACATCAATGCCATGACTGAGTGTGTGACTGACTATATAAACTTCTGTGTGGACAACATCATCCCCACCAGAACAGTTAGATGCTTCCCTAACAACAAACCCTGGATCACCAGTGACCTAAAGGAGCTTCTAAACAAGAAAATAAAAAGCCTTCAGAGAGGGAGACGGAATTTTTGAAGAGTATATAGAAACAACTTAAAGTAGATCAAAGGCAGGAAGGAGGCATATAGGAAGCAGCTGGAGAGCAAACTACAGAGGAATAATATCAGAGATGTCTGGTCAGGGATGAAGAACATCACAGGCTTTAAGCACATAAATGATTGGATAGGTGGAAGCCTGGACAGAGCCAATGAATAGAACACATTCTTCAATATGTTCAGTTCAGAAACGGGCTCAGCATCCTTCTCTTCTGTCCACAGCCTTCCCACCCTCCTCTGACCCACAGCTTTCCTGTCACACCTCGGTTGTTTTATCTTCCGACTCACTCAGGGACTCTTCTGCTTCCACGAGTTGGTCTTCAAACAAGTCACTCCCTTTGTCTCCCCTTCCTACTTGTCTGTCTCTAGAAGTCAGTTGAAGAGGCAGATGGAGAGATTGAACTGGAACAAGGCAGCGGGTTCAGATGGTCTCAGCCCCATAGTCTTGAAGGCCTATGCAGATCATCTCTGTGGGATTCTGCAGCACCTCTTCAACCCTAGTCTGACCCAGGAGAAGGTTCAAGTGTTGTGGAAGACATCCGGGCTTCTTCCAGTACCAAAGAAAACTCATCCATCAGTCATTAACTACTATAGACCTGTTGCCCTGACATCTCACATCATGAAGGTCCTGGAGAGACTCCTGCTAGCCCACCTGAGTAAGCAAATTAGAACAAATCAGGACCCGCTGCAGTTTGCTTATTGTTGTGGAATTGGATTTGAAGATCCCGTCATCCACCTGTTTCAGCCAACCCTAAGTCATCTGGACAAAGCAGGAAGCATTGTGAAGATCATGTTATTTGATTTATCCATGGTATTTAACAAAGTTCAGCCTTATTTGCTTTGTCAGAAATTCCAGAAGACACAGGTCGAGACCTCAACCATCGCCTGGATTAATGACTTCCTGACAAACAGACCACAGTTTGTGAGACTGAAGGATTGTGTGTCATACCAGGTGGTCAGCAGCACAGGAGCACCACAGGGGACTGTACACTCATCATTCCTTTTTACTTTGTACACCTCAGACTGTATCAGAGATGGGCAAGAAGTTGAATATAGAGAGCTGGTGGACCGCTTTGTGGCATGGTGTGGTAACAATAATCTTGTCTTGAATTTGAACAAAACAAAGGAGATTATTGTAGATTTCAGAAGACTCAGGGTTAAGTCAAACACGGTTCGCATCATGGGAGAAGAATTGGAGGTGGCAAGGAATATATATATATATATACTTCTGAGTTCACCTGGACAACAGATTGAACTGGAGACACAACAGTGAAGCCGCCTACACGAAGGCACAGAGCAGACTGTACTTCTTGAGAAAGCTTAGGTTCCTCAAAGTTTGCAGAGAGATGCTGCATATCTTTTACAATGCTGGTTCTGTTCTGTGGATCACTGTGGAACATCTGGAGATTATGATGCAAAGAAGGATTTTTCATTAAATCAAAAAGATTATGGACAACCCTGAATATCTTCTTCATGAGACTATCCTACAACCAAGGGAGTAGGTTTGATTTTGAGATTGGTGGGGACACAAAAGTGCTCCAAGGTTGTGAATCTATTGGGCTTCTCTTGAGCACCAACTGTCACGGCATGATGGTGGGATTTGCTATTTTGATGCCGCTGAAAACTGGCAAGTGCATTCTTCCAATTATTGAATCCCTTCGATGAAAAGGCAGGGTTTGCCTTTTTGGACAGGTCACTTTTCTTTATGGTGTATGTTTTAACACAGTGAAAACACAGAACACACTTGATGGAGGTGCTATGGTGCAGCCATGGATACTGCTTGTACCAACTCACTTGGAAATGGAGGGTCCTGTTTGATAGCTGTTGAGCTGGAATGTTATTTGGGTCAGGTTGGTTGGGCCTGTCCAGAATATCCACCTGATTACTGCCACTCTCCCTGCTACTCTCTTCAGGTGGATCAGATTCCTTAGGAATCAACCTCAATATAAATTTGACAACTTTATAGCAACTACTGTAAACACATACACTAGTAATACATGATGAGGCCTCTTAGATATAAGGCTCTGGTTTTAAAGCCACATGGGTGAATACTTGTTATTCAGATCATCATCATACTAACATTTTTAAACCGCTATGTTGTGTGTGAAGGCTTGTTTTATTCTAATGTTTAAACTGCTTTTATCATGTAAAGCACTTTGTGTTGCTGTTTGCATGATAAGCGCTTTATAAATACATTTGATTTGATCTGTCACAGTGCTGAATCTCATGACTAACACATCCAGCATTATTTAACCTCACCTCTGAATTTCCAGCCTCTTTTTCAGCTTCTCCTTCTCCTACCTCCTCCTGCCTTTATCATTTCATCTACCCCAGGCTCTCCTTCTCTACCTCCTCCAGCCTCTCTGCTGTCTGTCACCTTACAAAAATATGTTGATGCATGACGAACAGATTAGGGATAGAATGATCAGAGTTTGATGGTAAAGTTATTGCCTGAGCAAAAAAGGCCTTTACTCTCACACTATTATTATGTGTAATTTATTCCCCAAAAAATATGAATACATAAAATCACATGATCATCTAGAATATGAGTTTTTAATTTATTTACACCATACATTTACACCATAAATTGTAAGTCTGTAGTGCTACCCATGTTAGGACTTTATATTGACCTTCATTCATTTTAATAGCTACATTTATGCCTAACCCAAACCCTTACCCTAAACCTAACCTTTACCAGTTTATTTCTAACCCTAACCTTAACCAAAACATAATTCACACCATAACTCTAAACCTAACCCCTAACTCTAAAAAGGGGGTATACCATATTAGGACCAGGCTTTGGTCCCTATAAGGTCCATCGGTCTTCAGAAGGTTAGCGAATATGCCAGAAAAGGTCCTACTAAATAGGATAGCTATACAAGAACACACTCACACACATGCGCACACACGCGTACGCACGCACGCAAACAGACACAAAATGTAAATGACACCAGTAAAATACATCTAGCCCACGTGACACGGGCAGAACAAATGCCAAACGTGTTTACAACTTACACTCGCAGATGCCTCTCATCCGGCCCAACTAGCAGTTGTAGCTTGAGACATTAACAGTCAGATATGTTCGACAAGCTTTACCGGTCTGGGATTTGAGCAGAGGGAATGACAGCGGGGACAGCCAATCACATGTAACTTAGCGAGAACCCAGCAGCCAATCAGGAAGCAATATTTGGGTTAGAGGTGGGATTTCTAGCAGAGGCCGGCGACATTTAACCCTTTGTGTGCCATAATCATTGACTAAACACTACGGAAAGCGGTTGTATTAATAGTGACGACACAGTAGTGGCTGAATATTGGTAGGGACGTGTCCCTACTGTCCCTACCCAATTCTACGCCCTAGCCTACAACAATAGTGTCTTCCCTTGGAGGCTTCTATAGTTTTGCTGCAACATAGACCGCTACAAGAAATCCTTTCTGCCCACAGCCATCATGATCTATATCAACTCCTTGAAGAATTAAATAGTATGAGCTACAACAACACTTAATTTCCCTCTTGAATCAATTAATTATTATTGAGTTTAATGGAGTTTATTTGCAGCAAGTGTAAGGGAAGAAAATCTTGCAAACTTCTAAACCCCAAAGGACATAAATAAAACTGCAGTTCATTAAGAAAAGGGATTTATTCCAGTATATTACATTGTACAGTGTGTCAGCAATCTTTCTCTTACTCCTTCACCACACATGAGCTCCTTATTTTATATTCCAGTTTACTTTTATGTGTCGGATAAGTTGCATACATGTTTTGTTTGCTTTTTTATTCTGTCAAAATGTTATATTCTCACTTGAGCACAAGTAATATTTGCATTCTTTTTTCCATGGTTGTACAGATCATTCTACAGTTTGGGCCAAGGATTGTGGCTGCCAGTCAGCAAAAGCTTTGTGGTGCCACCGGTGGAACTGTCAATCAACCCTATTGCCAGCTGTAAGACAGACGTGCTGGTTACAGAAGATCCAGGAGAGGTCAGGTAAGGTGGAACCAGCTCAGAGCACTACCAGTATGGGAATGAAATGATATTGGCATTCTGACAACTGAAATATGTGTTTACATGGCTCTGAATTCTACTTCTCTTATTGGCTGGGTTGACACATAGGTGCTATCACGAAGCATCCAAGCCTCAACAATGTTGCTGTTTAGATGACAAGCTGTTTTCATTACTCAAAGATTAGCGTTGACATACAATTCAACATGAGGGTAGAATTGCTTTGCATATTGGAGCACAATAGTGCTGCATATGTAAGGCTGACACAGTGCTAAAGTTCAGTTCTATGTTGATAGCAGCAGTTATTTTATTTATTTATTTTACCGATACATATAATAAGAAAAAACTGAGTATTGTGCTCACATTAAATGCATTAAAAACATAGTAGTGAAAATGCAATTTTGGTTATGAACTTGCCATAAATGTATTTAATTTTTATGCTAGCCATCAACTTAGATGTTAAATTACCCAAAAAATAAGAAATCAGAAATTGTTTATGCATTTTAGGGATGGGAAAAAATAAACTGCCTCAAATGGTGCAGCTGTACCAACAAGGTTACGGCTTAGTCAACCCTACAGGGCACTAACAAAATATTTGCAACATAAAACATCTCTTTGTAGTCCAGACAGCCATAATCCTCTGGCATTCAAATATCTTGTTGAAATTCCCAGAATATGTCAGAGAATAAATTAAGGATTCACACAATCATCTGTGCATGAAACCCATATAATAAATCTGTGATTTTTTTATTTAAAATTCAATGTTCTGTCATACAATTTTTGCACTTTTCACACATTGTAAAGACAAGAACATTTAAAAATTTGCATTGTAGGTCTGTGACTCATTGCAGTTTGTTGTCTGTTGTTACTACCTTGAAGAGGACTTTAACATTTCATCAGCACACAAATGCCCATAACTCACACTCTTAAAATGATTTTTGAAAAGACTTAAGGAGTGTGGTTCTTTTAAAACTTTGCTTTTTGTGTGTCTATGCAGAATTGAAAAATTTAAATTGTAAGGAAAAATAGATGTAGCTGCTTACATGTGCACTCTTACTGTTTACACTAGACACCATAGCACCTATACTGTGTGGAGAGTTTGGTCAAAATAGTCCAAATTAGTCTAAATATATCAAACACTATAATAAAGTCAAGTTTGCAATAATATTTATAATAATAATACAGTGCAGTCACATTCAACTGATCATGTAATGACCACTAAATTATCTAAGGAAGCCAACCAATTACATTGAGTCATGGGCTATGCAGAAATCCCCCATTGTGGGCAAGGTAAGGCAATTTTATTTGTATATCACACTTTCAACAACAAGGTAATTCAAGGTGCTTTACATGATTAGGGGTAAAATAAAAATAGAAACACAGAAAGTATATAAAGTAAAAACAGCAATAAAGCAAGAAACATACACAAAACATATAATACATTAAAGCATTACTCAAAGGCAGCTCTAAAAAGATATGTTTGTAGTTGTGATTTAAAATAACTCAGTGTTTCAGCAGCTTTGCAGTTGTCTGGAAGTTTGTTCCAGATTAGAGGAGCATAGAAACTGAAAGCTGCATCTCCATGTTTGGTTCTACTTCTAGGAATGTTTAGTAGACTGGAATTCGAGGACCTGAGTGGTCTGGGGGGTTGGTATAGTAACAGTAGATCTTCAACATACTTTGGTGCTAAGCCATCCAATGATTTATAAACTACTAAAAGTATTGTGAAGTCTATTCTCTGAGCTACAGGGAGCTAGTGTATGGACTTTAGAATTGGGGTGATTAGCTCTACTTTTCTTGGTTCTAGTAAGGACCCGAGCAGCAGCGTTCTGGATCAGGTGCAGCTGTCTAATTGACTGTTGCGACGAGGTCCTTTAATCCTAGAAATGTTCTTCAGGTGATAGAGGGCTGACCTTGTGATTGACTTTATGTGACCCTGGAGGTTCAGGTCTGAGTCCATTACTATGCCTAGATTTTGGGTCTGATTGGTAGTTTCTAGCTGTATTAACTGAAGCTGTGTGCTGAATATTGATCATTCCTCTTTAGGTCCAAAAGCAATTACTACTGTTTTGTTTATGTTTAGCTGGAGAAAGTTATGGCACATCCATCCATTGATTTGCACGATGCATTTACTTAGGGTTTGGATGGGTTCAAAGTCACCTGGTGACATTGTAATGTAAAGTATGATCATAGTTATGGTAGCTAATCTTATTGATTGTTGTAATCTGGGGTAGTGGGAGCATGTAGATATTAAATAAGAGGGGCCCGAGGATGGAGCCCTGGGGCACCCCACATGTGGTTTCTGTTCATTCTGATGAGAAGTTTCCTATTGAAACAAAGAAGTCCCTGTTCTTTAGGTAAGACTCGAACCAGCCAAGTACTGTACCAGAGAGTCACGATCAATAGTGTCAAATGCTGCACTGAGGTCCAAACGAACCAGCACTGTAGTTCTACCAAAGTCTGTATTTATGCGAATGTCATTGAAAACTTTGACGAGGGCAGTCTCAGTGCTGTGGTGAGCACGGCAACCAGACTGAAAAACATCAATGCGGTTGGTCATTTTTAGGAAACTATTTGACTGCTGAAACACAGCTTTTTCAATTTTTTTACTGATGAATGGAAGATTAAAAATTGGCCTGTAGTTCTGCATTAACATGCTGCTGTTTTTAATGCCTGGTGGAAGACAGGTGACAGGAGGGATAAGTTCACTATTTTAATCAGAACAGATCCAATGTCAGGGAAAACTTTATAAGGCAAACTGTGGGTATGACATCCAGACAGCAAGAGGAGGAGCTCAATTTTTTAATGATTTCTTCAATGTTTTTTTTTTGTTTTTGTTTAATTCAGATAATTCTCTGTATGCCTGAGAGGCAGTTGAGCAGGAAAATCCCAGTAGATAAAGCGTTTCTGAAATACTCACATCAGCCCCTCTGGCACAAACAGCCACATCATCTTTAAGTTACTTTAGATCCCTTTTCTTCCCAATTTTGATGTCCTATTGAAATTTCTTTATCTTTGACACATTTAGATGCCTAAATGCATTTTGTTGGACAAATGCCTGGTTGATTTGTGTAAACAAGTACTTTAAACAGGTGTTCCTAATACAGTGCCTGATCGTTGTTTATACAGTTGAAGAAAACAGCTCAATAGTATAGTTTGAATTTTAACCAAAGTTAAGGGTGCCTGCTAAAATATCATGTCCCACATTTTAGTATTGAGTGTATAGATTCTGGTTGAGAAGAGGTAAATTTCTTCTCTTTTTCTCAGCCAATCTCCCTTCTCTTTGAACACACTGTAGAGAAATGAGAAAGTGCACACTCAGAATTGTATGCTGTATGCTTATATATTACTGAGTTTCTTGCAACAATCACAGCCAATAGTCACACACAGCTACAGACAAATGAAACCCTACAAAGTGTAAATGGACAAAGGCAGTATTTAAACAGTATATATATATTCCGCTTATCCGGCATTGGGTTGTGGGGGCAGCAGCTTAAGCCAAGAGACCCAGACTTCCCTCTCCCCAGCCACTTGGGCCCAAGGCGTTCCAGGCCAGCCGAGAAACATCGTCCCTCCAGCGTGCCCTGGGTCTTCCTCTGGGCCTCCTCCTGGTGGGACGTGCCTAGAACACCTCACCAGGGAGGAGCAGCGGCTCTACTCTGAGCCCCATCCGGATGACTGAGTTTCTCGCCAAGACACTGGAGGAAACTCCATAGAGTTTCTGGCTACTTCAGCCAGACACTACAGTCACTTGTATCCGTGATCTCATTGCTTTGGTCACCACCCAGAGTTTGTGACCATAGATGAGGGTAGGAACGTAGCTAGACCGGTAAATCTCGGTTCAGCTCTCTCTTCACTATGACAGACTGGTACAGTGCCCGCATAACTACAGATGCCCTACCAATCCATCTATCGATCTCCCGCTCCATTTTTCCCTCATTCGTGAACAAGACCTCCAGATACTTAAACTCCTCCACTTGGGGAAGGACCTCATCCCCGACCCGGAGAAGGCAGCCTACCCTTTTGCAGCTCAAGAACATGGTCTCCGATTTGGAGGTGCTAATTCTCATCCCAGCCGCTTCACACCCGGCTGCGAACCACTCCAGCGAAAGCTGTATATCACGTTCCAATGAAGCCAACAGGACCACATCATCTGCATAAAGCAGAGTGCCGATCCTGAGGGCACCGAAACGGATCCCCTCAACACCTTGGCTGCGCCTAGAAATCCTGTCCATAAAATTTATGAACAGGATCGGTGACAAAGGGCAACCTTGGTGGAGTCCAACTCTCACCAGAAACTCTCACCGGACATGAGCCTGACTTACTGCCGGCAATGCCAACCAAGCTCTGACACTGGTCGTACAGGGACCTAACAGCCCGTATCAAGGGGCCCGGTACCCCATACTCCTGGAGTACCCCCCACAGGACTCCACAAGGGACACGGTTTAACGCCTTCTCCAAGTCCACGAAACACTTGTAGACCGGTTGGGCGAACTCCCATACACCCTGCAGGACCCTGCTGACGGTGTAGAGCTGGTCCAGGGTTCCATGGCCAGGATGATAACCACATTGTTCCTCCTGGATCAGAGGTTCGACTATCCGTTGGACCCTATTGTTGGGAATCCATTTTCTACAAATTAACTGAACAGACTGTTGGAAGGCAGGAAGCCATTTTCCCCAGATGGACTGAGCAGACTGCATTTCCCAGCTTTCCTAGCGGTGACCCCAACACACTCCTATTGGTCCGTGGCCACCAATGTTGAAATCAACAATGACATCACAGCCAAAGGGCTCTAAGAATGGTGGTGGCAGCCATTTTAAATTGTTCTTAGCAGAAACCTCTATTATAGAGAGGACATCTCACTGGTGAAGATTATCTTTTGTTCTGACCTGCTGGACCGGGGAGAACTCTCATTTCAAAGCTTCGAAGTGCCCACTGCTGTCTGTGAATCCACTTTGGCTTATATCAGGACTGTTTCAAGACAGTTCATTCCGACGTCGACCTGCAAGCCGTCTGGCCTGCAGTTGGGACACACAGTCCTAAAATCCTACTACGGACACCTTTTGCTCCCCTCCTTTTTGGACTGGACCTCCCTCAAAGCAAAGTAGGTCTGAACCGGTTCATTCAATGTAATCTTCTATTCTAGTCTCATTGACTAGGCGTGGCTCCAGTTCCCACAGCTACAGTCTACGTAATCAGCTGGGGAACTGCACAATTAAAACCACAGGAACCCACTGGGAATTGCCCAGTGGACACACCAAAAACACCACTTGGTGAACTAGCTCACCTGTCTGGTGTGTTCTTTGGACTTCATGATGTTGTTGCTCCCATCATTCTCTTAGACAACCTCTGAGGCCGTCACAGGGCAGCTGTATTTGTACTGACATTAGATTACACACAGGTGCACTATTTAGTCATTAGCACTCATCAGGCAATGTCTATGGGCAACTGACTGCACTCAGACCAAAGGGCGCTGAATAATTACGCACACCCCACTTTTCAGTTATTTATTTGTAAAAAATGTTTGGAATCATGTAGGATTTTCATTCCACTTCTCACTTGTACACCACTTTGTATTGGTCTTTCACGTGGAATTCCAATAAAATTGATTCATGTTTGTGGCTGTAATGAGACAAAATGTGGAAAAGTTCAAGGGGGCCGAATACTTTTGCAAGCCACTGTATATATATATATACACACACACACACACACACACACACACACACACACACACACACACACACACACACACACACACACACACACACACACTCACTGGCCACTTTATTAGGTACACCTTGCTACTACCGGGTTGGACCCCCTTTTGCCTTTTATGTTCAGAACTGCCTTAATCCTTTGTAGCATAGATTCAACAAGGTATTGGTTCCTCAGAGATTTTGGTCCATATTGATATGATTGCATCACGCAGTTGCTGCAGATTTGTCGGCTTCACATCCATGATGCGAATCTCCCGTTCCACCACATCCCAAAGCTGCTCTATTGGATTGAGATCTGGTGACTGTGGAGACCATTTGAGTACAGTGAACTCATTGTCATGTTCAAGAAACCAGTCTGAGATGATTTGAGGTTTATGACATGCTGCATTATCCTCCTGGAAGTAGCCATCATAAGATGGGTACACTGTGGTCATAAAGGGATGGAAATGGTCAGCAACAATACTCAGGTAGGCTGTTGCGTTGCAACAATGCTCAGTTGGTACTAAGGTGCCCAAAATGTGCCAAGAAAAGGTCCCCCACACCATTACACCACCATCACCAGCCTGAACCATTGATTTCCTATTGTTGACACCAAATTCTTAACCTACAATTCGAATGTCGCAGCAGAAATCGAGACTTATCAGACCAGGCAACATTTTTCCAATCTTCTATTGTCCAATTTTGGTGAGCCTGTGCGAATTTTAACCTCAGTTTCCTGTTCTTAGCTGACAGGAGTGACAGCCGGTGTGGTCTCCTGCTGCTGTAGCCCATCTTCCTCAAGGTTCGACGTGTTGTGCGTTCAGAGATGCTCTTCTGCATTCCTTGCTTGTAACGAGTAGTTATTTGAGTTACTGTTGCCATTCTATCAGCTCAAACCAGTCTGGCCATTCTCCTCTGACCCCTGGGATCAACAAGGCATTTTTGCCCACAGAACTGCCGCTCACTGGATATTTTCCCTTTTTTGGACCATTCTCTGTAAACCCTAGAGATGGTTGTGCGTGAAAATCCCAGTAGATCAGCAGTTTCTGAAATACTCAGACCAGCCCGTCTGGCACCAACAACCATGCCACCTTCAAAGTCACTTAAATCACCTTACATCTCCATTCTGATGCTCGGTTTGAACTGCAGCAGATCGTCTTGACCATGTCTACATGCCTAAATGCATTGAATTGCCAGCATGTGATTGGCTGATTAGAAATGTGCGTTAACGAGCAGTTGGACAGGTGTGCCTAATAAAGTGGCTAGTGAGTTGTAAATATAATATGTTTATTTGACTATAAATATCTATTAATAAGTTGCAGTATAAGCCAAAGTTGGATATCAGTGTCAGGTTGAGGTTTCAAAGAGGACCCAAATGCAGAACGTTTAAGATCTCGAATTTAATTAATAATAAATTCCAAAACTCACAATAATTAGGAGGAAGCCAGGGAACATAGAGACCAGGGAACGCAGGAACCAGGAAGGGAGGAAAGACAGGCAATAGGGAAGGGAGGAACCAGACGGGGAAGAATGACAACGAACCAGCGAGTAGTGACTGAAGGAGAGGTGAATATATACTGGGGAGGAAATGAGGAAGTGACTGAGAAGACCAATGATCAATTAGTGGGAGCAGATGCAGGTGAGAGGGAGAGAGCAGGTGGAAGTAATCAACTGGGATAGGAGGTAAAAAGGCTGGGAGGAAGACCAGGAGCAAAACATAAGGACTAGACAGAGGATAATACTAAAGAGGAATACAAAATAGAAAGGAGCAAGGGGTGATAAACATCTAAGAACCAGGAGAAATATGGAAACAGAAAGTGCAGAAATAACTAGTAGAAACAAAGAATAACTAAAAACGATAATAGAACTAAATAAGGAAAATAACTAACCAAACACAAACACCTAGGAACCATGACAATCAGATATTACTGGCCAAATAGCAAAACAGCATATCTTTTTTAGTTATTGTATTTTGATTACCTAAATGGGGAGGCTTGGTAATATAGCACAATGGAAGTAGTGAACATTTAACATTGGCATTTTTTAACAGCAATTGCTGCACGCTTATACAGAATAAACACAACAAATCTCTCCAAAATATTAGAATTTCCTTGCAAAATATTTCAAAATAAAACACTTTTGTCAACAAACTCTTCAACTAGGTTAATACCATTTAACTAAACTACAAAGTAAAAATGAGAAGAATAATGAAAACTATTTAAATACAAAAAAATTATTGAATAAAGGAACACATGAGAAAAAAACCCAATAAGCAATAAAACAATGCAGTGACATCACAGTTCAGTGTGAATATGCATGTTTAGGAACCAAGGTTGATTTTGGGGAGTTGGGCTTGAGCTCAAACTAGTTTTAAAACTAATTAAGAACAATGATTCATATGAGCTCAAACACCAGTACACAATGTAATGCTGAAGGGAATCTAAGACATTATTTTAGTACAAACATTTGTACTGAATATTTGACATTTAAGACAAATTAATAATCTTTTGGACAATTGATTGTCAATTATTAACTAGCCGTCACAGTGACTGATGAAATGGAGTCATGGTATACCAAGATGGTTAAAACGTTTTACAGGATTCCAAAGAAACAGAAGGCGTGATGATGCCACACCCAGCTGTTCAGTTTCTCAGCAAACCACTTTGTCAACAAACTCAGAGAAACAGTTTTTTCTTAGAGAATCTATAATTCCGTCAGATTTTTTTAAAATAGGCCACATCCTGGCTTATTTTCGGCTGGAAAACAGTCCCAGGATACACAACAACAGACTGAAATTTACTTTGGATCCAATGTTTCTTCGAAAAGGTCTGTGCAGAACTGCAGGTAAAGTGCTTTCCAGAGTTTTGTTGTCCAATAAAGTCACAGGGATTCAAACCGTGACTCCTCCCTCACCGGAACGGTGCATGAAAAAGAGTTAATACTGTGCATTCTCTTTTGTTCAGTCCTTTTTGTTTTTCTCCATGGCTGGGCCCAACGATATGTTAAGGAATGCAAGCACAAATGCACAACTAATCTCACTATTGGGTGTTTTTGATATATGAGATTCAGCAAAATATATTTTGTAGGAAAATTACAGTAATACAAGAGGACAACTGCTTTTCTAATGTTAATCATATATTTCAGTTTTGCAAATGTCCTACATTGCTGAATAAATGTAAACTTTTTATGGCTTAATAAATTTTCCTTAGGAGCACTGAACTCCCAGGGAAGTTTTATGTTTCTGATGTACAGTAAACACGATTATTATATGCCTCTAGATTAATTATCCCAGGTTTTTAATTTACTATGAGATAAATTCACAACCAAAAGAAGTGAGTCTCAAAAACAAGGACACATTGCGCAGCAGCTACAACAAAAAAAACAAACATATTTTGGGCACACACTGATCTAATCAGCTTCTGCATATTTATAAAATAACTCATGAAAGGTTACAGTCTAATAATTTAACTAGTAGACAAAAAACTTTTGCAAATGATCACTAATGTGGTTTTCCTTTTATTTGTTTAATTTACTGACGTCACTTTATGCATGTTAGACAAATCTTTCTAGTTTACATCACAGTTTCAGTTACTAATGAAACAGATGGTTACAGAGTATTCTTTTGTTTTATAAGCAGCATGTAAGATCTTTTTAGTTTACAAGTCTTGCTCTCAGTGGAACAAGCCTTATGTGAAGTATACTACTGTATTTTCACGGCCTTGTAACACATTAGTAGTCTTTGTAGGCGCCTTCTTTGCTGCTTATTTTATGATCACAGTTCAACCATACTATCTAAGAATAGTTTTTGTTCTTGACTTTTCCAAATAGAGTTATTATTACCCTCTTGAAATATTGGCAGTGAAATCAAAGCATCATAAGTCCTCACTGCTACACATTTTTCAGCTTTCTGTTGCTTAATGTATAACTTTTGTTTTGAATACTAACTTAATGTTCTGTATTAAAGTGATGATTAGTCCCTGTAACTGTGAGGCAGATTTGTCAGATTGTCATGAATAATGCAGATAGCTCATTATCCAAAACATTTTTTGCAGGAATAAGTCCCATGGGAGCTCATGGTGATTCAGTCTGATGCTCTCTTCCAAAATGTTTATATGCACATTTATGTCGACAGTTAGTCACGATAGATAGGCTCTTGTGGTGAGTGTAAAAATGCACTGCAGCTGGAGCTTTTAAAGGGACAAATCTCAATCTCACTTATACCCCTTAAGTTTACAGCCATCATCCTGTGAGATGTGTTACACATGAAACTGAGAACTGAGTGTGAGAATAAGGAGTCAACACCATTTATGCATGGACCATACTTATTTATTGTTCTGATTCATAAATGTAACAACAAAATATGCAAATTCAGTTATAATGTACAATGCATCTGTAGATTTTATTCAGTTTTCTGACTCAAGAGTACACACAAAATGTTTCCAAGAAATGTTTTTTTTTCTTACATTTAAAGCTTAATAAAAAAAGTTCCTGAAAATAACATAACCATGTTGTCAGGATGTTTTTACAGTCAATAACCGTAAAATATCTTCTGTTTGTTTATCATGCTTAAGGAGATTAAGGAAGGCAAAACACTGCTGCCTTAGATAAACAAAGGAAAACAGATGATCTTCGTTATAGGTTTCTCTTATACATTAATTTTCTTAAAACATGGCTTTAACACTAGAACTGACAAGAGGTTATGTACCAGTCCTGGGGATTTTTAACTCTGTGTTAAAACATAAATATAAAATAGGTTTTGGCATGACTCCACAACAAGACTGCAGATTCTGGATTAGGGAAAATCTGGCTGTTTCTTCCCTAGAGGACTCCAAGGCAAATGAGATCAGCGATCAAAATTAGACAAAGAAAAAGCCAAGATAACCTTGAAAGAATGCTGTAAAAATATTCCAAAAGGGCTGCACAGGGAAGGTGGAAATTTGCATACGTCAGCATTAGATATTTCAGCAACAAACACGTGGGTCCTTTGCTTGAATGTTATGTCTTTGTGTTCCTGTATTCATAAAAAAGGGTTTGTAAGTGAATATCTAACCTTCTCCACAAGTCACAGTGCTGTTTTATTTAGTGTTTTGGGGTTTCTGCTAAATCAGTTAAAATATGAGACACAGGGTCTGGGCTTGTCATTATCGTCTTATTACTCTACTGTAAATGTTCGAAGAAGAAACAACAAAGCATAATTTTTGAAATATTTAGAGCATCTGAATAAAAGCCACACCAGCCAAATTTGAAAATAAAATAAATGTTGTACATATAGAATCAGAATCAGAATCAGAAAGCGTTTTATTGCCAAATGTTGGGTAGGTTTACAACATTAGGAAATTGCTGCGGTACTTTGTGCAAACATACAAGAACAAACAGACAAACACTTAAATAAAAATATAATATGCTAAACAGATTGTTATATACATGAGTGCAGGTAACGATCGGTGCAAATCAGACAGGTGCAAAAAACCACAATATGGGTCATGTAACTGAGCGGGTGGTGGGAACAGTCTTAGGGTTATTGTTCATGAGTCCAACAGCAGAGGGGAAGAAACTGTGCTTATATAGCCCACACCTGAATATAAGCTGCACGTTTTCATGTTGTAACAGGAGATATTTACACATAAATATGGTACACAGAAGATTGTTCTTTGTTTTAATTGAAAATGTTTTTTGTTTTTTTTGTTCTTTCAAACTCTGCCTGAAAATCAGCATTACAGCATCAACACAACATGACAGTAACATGTCTGGTTAGAAATTAAATCATACTTTAGCCCAACGGAAAAGTCATTGGTCTCTATCTTTATTTTCGTCTTGCGCACTAAAGCTGCTGAAGTCGACTTCTTCAGTGTCTTTATGTCCTCTGAAAGCTTTTGTTGTCTTTTTACACTGACTCAGTTCTTCCCGCTGCCACCTCCAACGTCTCACCATCTATTCATTGATATCAAGCTTACGTGCAGAAGCTCGATTTTATGCTTTGACACCCAGCTCGTTTGCCTTTCACTTGAAAGTTGCACGATATGCATTTCTTCGTGTGTTTGATGAGGGTGTGTGCAAGAAAACTACCGGTAGTGTCTTCTTCGGCGCATAATCTTTCCTCACATGTTGTCTTACTTTTGCACGTCCTGCTACAGTTCCCCACAGAGGCCAATAACCAGTAAAAAAATCTATATATTGGCCACAACGTTGTATAGGACACAGGGTTCAAAGCATGTGAAGAAATAGCAGCTTATAGTCCGAAAATTTCTGTAATTTTAATAACATTTTCATCTAGGATTTTTTTTTTGTCAACTGTTATTTCAATTAGAATTTACAGAGCTGTTGAAGGAAGGCAATTTAGCCTTTTTAAATGTCATGTTTCTCATTGACAAATCCATTGATGTCCAGGGATTTTCAGAGTCAAATTTAACATTTTTGTTTCTTTTTATATCAGTGATTGGCCTTGCTCCACCGTATCTCAGTCAGCTTCTCTTCCCTTACAATCCGGCACGGAGCCTCAGGTTAGCGGACCTGCTGCTGTTAGAGGTTCAAGGAGGAAGCTCGGGGAAGAACGAGCGTTTTCCATTTGTGGACCCACACTGTGGAACGCGTTACCATTGAGTGTGCATCAGGTGACCTCGCTGCCAATATTTAAAACACTCCTTAAAACACATTTTTTCCATCCGGCACTTGATGCAGTATAAGACTTTGCTTTGTTTGGGGTATGTTGGTTGTATTTATTTTGTTTGAGTTCTTAGCTGAAATGTTTGGGTTTTTCGTCTGTTTGTTAGTTTTTTATTGTTTTATTCTTGTATTCTATTGTTTTGCTTAGGGATTGATTATACAGTGCTTTGTTTTGACTTCTGGGGATGTGAAAGTGCTTTAAAAATAAATAAATTGATTGATTGATTGATTGATTGATTGATTGATTGATTGATTGATTGATTGATTGATTGATTGATTGAAAAGGTCAAATGGAATTGTGGCTGTTCTTGTGTTAAAAATGCAGCAATTGAGGTAGATCTAACTTAAAATGTGGTTCTTAATACTGCTGGCCATGTAATGCAAGTTTTATATAACCATTCCAAATCCATGACTTGATAATGGCCTATAATATAGACTAAAATAGAATCATGTTCTTTTCAGGTTTCACAGTGACTACATAAATTCCTTTAAATGTCATCTTGATATGGAACACAAAAAGGTGATAAAACTGCTTCGAGAAGTTATTCACTCATGAAACAGTTGACAAAACATGTTTCAAAGTGCACTCAATTATAAAACCATCATTCTATGTCATACTTTGTTCCCTTTATTCTCATTATAGATACTCTTATTGTTTTACTGACATTTAAAGCCAGACAAAGGTATAGGATTTTTTTTTCAAAAAGTCCCTAGATTGTACATTAAGGGAAGCATAAAAGAAAAGTAATTAAAAGTATATCACCTAGTTCTTGTTTTGTTGTTGTTTATTAACAATGGCATGTGTGTTCACAATAATAAAATCAAAGAAAACTACTTTGATCATGTTGAGCTTTTAGTGGTTTACCAATGTGAAAGACATTTTAAAGATTTGTGGCACTTCATTTTAAAGCACTGCTTTAAAAAATTGAATGTATGAGTAATTGGACAGATACTCAGAAGGGACAATTTGCAAATTTTGAAGTGTAGTAGTAGGTCGAAAATGGCTGTGTGCACATCTGGAGCAGCCTTTCTTTTTTCCTTCCTTTTTTTTGCTCAAGGCACTACAATCCAGGATTCTTTCACACTTTTCTATGAAAATTTCCTCTGAAGATGTATGGAAGATAACAGATGGCTGATTTTGGAGGAGTAATTGTATGACCAACTGCTAAGTAGGTAGAAAACTGGCTGAGCTGACAGAATGAGGACCCATTGAGCATGGCATACTTGGAGACAGATGCTGCACTGCAGAGCTGTTAGCCAGCCATAGGTTACAGCTGATCCACTGGTAATATCTTCAACTCTGCTCTATCCTGCTATTCTTGTATCTTAGATAATGATGATTGATTATTTACAGCTGTAAGCAAACACACAGTACATACTCCCACACATACAAGTGGTTTTGTTTGTGACTTGCTTAGTACAAACATCAGTAAATTTAGCTGGACGTCCTGTCAGCCTAACCGCTTTTGCATCCTTCCATTTAGACATCAAGAAGGTATGTCTCCTTCAGATGATAATCTGATGTATGTGGCGTATCCATATTAAAATCCCAAGTAATTGTATCAATACTCGAAACTAGCACCACCTAGCTGACATTTCAGTGGTTTGCTACCAAGGAAACTGAATGCAGGCTGGTGAACAGCCCTTATTGGCAGGCTTGTCCAACTGCTGATTTTCTGTGCAGGTTCCCCTGCTGCTTGGATGTCTGAAGGATGGCACTTCATTGATGCTCTCCATGCAACTGAAACGCAACTCTGTTTCTGCTGTAGTGTATATTTTTACATTTTATAAAATTTAAAGAAATTCTTTTTTAATCAAATTCTAATCTAGCAAATGTATGTAATATTAAATAGTAAAATATGACTTCTACAACAGCATCCCACATTTTTTGTATGTTCTTTTTTCACATTTTTTAAATGAAAAATTATCTCATCAACAGAACAATAGCCTTGTTATTGTTTGGAAACAACAGGGACCTTTTGTTCTCTCAATTATTCTGAAAATCAATAAGGTATTGTACTTTAAAGCCCTTGTAATGCACATTAAAACTTAGGCTGCACTTTTCTAACATGCAGAATCGCTTCTTTGTCTTTACAGCCTTTGTCTAAAAAAGCTGAGTTGATGTCTTTAAGGTTCTTTGAGCCCCATTGAAAAACATGTTGGGAAGAAACAACCTTTTACAGTTACTGTCATTTTCACATATGATTAAAGAGCTTGCAAGCCCCAATCAGGTGAACCAAAACCCAAACACCCCATTGCAAGTAAAGAAAAGCTTCCAGAGGTGCTGAAAATCAATAAGAAAACAATATCAAGCCATTCTCACTCAGATATTAACGTATTTTACGATTACATAGTTATAAGAAAGAACTGGTGCAACACTCTTCAATTTATCCTTCACTTTTACGAGTTATTTGTGAACAACCACATTTTTGCTCTGTGATTGTAGAAATTCTAAAGCATAGGTGGTCCATTCAGTGACAAAAATACTTGATGAGAGTCAGCATATTTGTGGGGAACAGGAATAAGAGCCTTAATCAAGTGCAGGGCCAGACCAATAACGGGCTCTGTAATCATGCTGGAGCAGCACTCTAACTTTGGGCAGTGTCCCGTGGTCATTCATCATGTGGAAAAGGCAGGAGGCAGAGAGGGAGATTAATAACAAGTACATTAATTTGGTGTTTAGATGCAACCAGTATGAGGGTAGGTCATGCAATAGAGTCAAAGTGCCAAAACCACTGATCTTGATTTGGCAGGTGGAAAAAATATACTTTTATGCATTAACTATGATTACCTCAGGCACCTTTTTAAACTTGTACTTTTCAGAAAAACGTTCACATTTCCACCCAGGTGGTTAAAATTGCATGTAGACTTTAAAATGTATATATGACACAAATATTTGTAAAATTATATATTAGGTAAAAACTAAAATATTGAGTTATTGTGCACTAATATTTTACTATTGTTTTAATATTGTTACTTTATTCAAAAAATATATCTTTGATTCCTAAGTCTGTTCTTTCTATATACTCCTCCTTTATTCAATCCTATTTAAATCTTTACTATCAACTCTTTAGGCTAACCAATTCTTCTTCCTTCGTTGCAACACAAACAGACAAATGTACTGAGTTCAGTTGAGCTTCAAAATATTTGATATTTCACTTTCTTTTCTCATACAGTGGCCCAGGAGGGTAAATAAAATGCAAAAGCCACAATATATGCTGAGTAGTTGAAGATGGATGCTGAGAAAGCTTTGGATTTGCCTCCTGATACCTACAGCAAAAGCCAGTTTGTAAGTTATGCTAAAACTGAAGTTATGCTAAAATGGAAGTTATGCTAGCAAACTGATCACACGTGTCAGCATTGTGACGTTGTGTTGTGTTGTGGCTTTTGCTGTTGTGCCTATGCTTTTGCTGTTATGGCCTTTACTGTTGTGTTGTGGCTCTTGCTGTTGTGCCTATGCTTTTGCTGTTATGGCCTTTACTGTTGTGTTGTGGCTCTTGCATTTTTTGACCCTTCTAGGCCATGCAAGTATCAGGAGGCAAATCCTAAGCTTTCTCAGTATCCTTAACTAGTTTACCATCTCTAGCTCCCACAGCATTCTCAGTTCCACTGTCGACATTAATAGCACATCTCAGGCTTTCCTTTTGAGAGACATTGATAGAACCTATCAGCTGTAGTGACCATTATTCATTAAAGAACATACAACCTTTTCTAGTTTTTATATTTTTTCTGGATAATATATTTACTTTTCCAAACCTCTATATAAACATGAAAGTTAGAACAGAAGTGTTACAAAACTGTTAAACTTTTTAAAACAGTTCTTCGTTGAAATGGTTTCACAGCACTTCACTAAACTTTTTAATAACTTTGGTCTGGAGCGTTCCTTATTATATGACTCTGTGTGTGTTATTTTAGTTACCATCTCCATCCCAATGCTCTAAATTGCTCTGAATTAAGGATTCATTTTTCACTGCTTTGAATGCTTGGCAGATGAAACCAAATGCCGGGTATATAATTCAGAAAAGATGAGCTGCTAAATAAAGAAAAAGAAGATGCATGAGAAGAGAATGAACTCACTTTGGATTGTTTTGGTGCAGTATGATGGCAGGGCATTACTCATTTGTGGCTCTGCTAAGCAGGGGCGTAAACCAGAGGTGGTGTGAAAACAAGAACAACAACAAAACATCAATAGGCAATTAAGAACAGTTGGCACTTAGTTTTGAAGTGGGGTTCTATTCTCTCTGGGTTTCTCCACTATCCATCTCTGTTACTTAGCATTTTCATAGAGTTTTTAAAACAGAGACAAGTGTTTGTTTACGGTTCAAATGTTTTTTTGGTTTGTTACTTCATTCCATGATTACTAATAAGAGAGGCTGAGGTACTATTTTATTCCTAAAACACTATCTATCCCTCTTTCATACCAACTAAGGTATATGTAGGAAAGCATATAAAGCGTAGGTGTTCCTTTTAAACCTAGTAATTTTTGCTGTACGATTACATCAAAAGTAAGAATTGTAATGAAACCAATGTTCAGTCTTTTGCTCTGATATGTACATAATGATACATTTGTTAACAACAAGCTCTAAATACCATTGTAAAAAAATGTGTAAAAATATATATTTTTTAAAGTTTATAGATTTGTCTCGCATAAAAACTTCTGGATCATTTAGGGCTACCACCCAAAGATGTAGAAATGTGAATAAAACATCAGCCTGTTCTTCTACATTAAATAGCCATATCACTGTTGTCTCATTTAAAAGGGAATGATCCAGCTGGGCAGAATCCAGACAGTGATTTGTCTGCAATACAACCTCTGGCACACCTCACTATAGAAAATTAATAGATGTGAGCTCACATTTATAAAGGAAGTGGGTGAGGATAGTGGTGAGTTTCTCTGTATTCTCTTTGCAGAAATGGATCCCAGTCTCATTAAAATGAGTATTCCTAATTTCCAGATTACCTTATATAATGATTTATTAGCAGTTTCATTTACATTTTTAATTTTTTAAGGTGTGGTTACATGTATTTGTTTCAAGTGCTTTGACATATGTTATGTCAGAGTCTCTGCCCTTAAAAGCCTCTACAGTTACTCTTATAGGACATTATTCCACTGGTTTTCAAGAAAACTGAAGGTCAGTAAAAAAATGATGTGAGATACAACACTTGTAAATCCTGAAACCATGTCATGTCTGTGAAGTATGTATAGAGCTTATAATTACAGTACACCCATTTTAATAGCAGATGTGTATTGGTGTGAAGGCAAAAAAAATTCAAAATGTACTGCTGCTTCATGATCAAGAGATATCCTTTTGCTGATGATCAGGTTTTTGTTTTTCTTGCACATGATCATCTTGGGATGAAATTACAGTATTTTAAACACATTTTATGACCACATCATTTTGTTGTACTACATATCAGCTAGGTTAATCAGATAATGAGACCCATTTCCACTATCTTTCCAGTATGTGCATATCTCCATTTCACCGGCCGGTCCAATTGGGCCGCTTTTTGGACATTTCAGGAATAAAACAAGTACCTGCCTTGGGGTATGTACAGGGAAATGGCCTGGTAGAGTCGCTGGGTTGGACTTGTGGCTAACTCATGCTGATTGGTTGTAACTTAGTGGGAAAAAATATCAGCAGATGTCACCAAACAACTGGCATTTGTAGAATTGTAAGAGTTCCTGGCAAAGCAGTGTATAACAACATACCAAACAGAAACACAACAACCATCCCTGCTTCTTCCATTGTCGATCTCTTGTTATTCTCTGCTGCTGTGGGTGGGTGGGTGGCTTTTGGTGCTGATCAGTGAGGTCGCTCACTGCCAAAATGGTGCAATATGGGCCACTTTTGTATGAAGACACCATAGCTGAGAGGCCGAGCCAACATATTTACCCTGTCAGCTTCCCTCCTTTTAGAAATGTCCTCTGTAACCACTCCAGACATTTATCATGCATTTGTGAGTCGATCTTCATGACTACAGAGAGAGCGTCTGCACAATGAAGCTTGGGAATAAGTACAGTTATTTTCAAAAGCTCATTGCTTTGAGTAGCATGCTTGAAAATTCAGTCGCAGTGATATTTATTTGTAACAGATTGTTTTAAAGTTTCAGTACTCATAGTACAGATTTTTTTTTTAATGGCTCAAAAGAATCTGAGGTAGCCAGCTGTGGCTAAAGAACAAATTCTTGCCTTTGCAATTAAAATAAAAAGGCAGGAACACAATAATAAACTGCTGTCACAAAGTTTTCTATTATATCATTTTCTTACTTTATGTTAATGTGTCCTCAAACAGTTTAAAGTAGGCCAAAAGATGAAGAAAATGAAGCTGATTTTGTAAAACTCAAGCCCTAGGATGTGCATGTAACTTTCCTGATATATTTTTTGAGTTTGTTTAGGGCTGAAAGGTGGAATACTCATACTGTGCAAATGTAAGAACAAAGATTGTTGCTGTGGTGTCATAGTCATTTTTTTCCGTTGAAGTGCTTTTTTTTACCTTAAATCCTTTATAAATATGTGCCATCCTCTCCGTATATCATTGAAAAACATAAAGCTATGCTTTTTAAAAAAATCTGTCCTGTCCATTTAAAATGAACCTGCCTCAATTACTTTAATTACTACAAATTACATGTATTGTATTTCTCTTTTAATATAGCTATTTTTTACTGTGATAGTGTGATAACAGTGAATGATTTGTTAAAATGCACTGTGCTGGGGGCAGTTTTAATGCTTACCAAAATACTTCAAGAAAAAAGATGTAGCCTAATGAATTTGACATGAAAATAGGATTAATTTTTTTTACATCTAGACTTTTTTAGTGTTAGATTTAAGCAACATTTGTAAGATTAATGTAGATGTATACTTTAAAAAATTAACATGATGGTATTTTTTGTTAGAATGATAGTTTAATCAGTTTACTCAACCTAAATCTACTGTACTAATCCCCCAAATGGATACCTATTTGCAATATATTTTGAATATTTTAGGCGATTGTAACACTGATTAATTAAAAGTATTTATCCATGGTGTTTCATAAAATTATTATGCACAAAAGCTTTATTTCGTTATATACTTTTCCATTGAAGAAACTTCTGTTGCATGTAACCTTGAGTTGTTTTAATCCCATTTTAAACTTGATGTTTTTTTACGGCGATGGATTAGTAACATTTTCAGCAACATCAATATGTACTTAATCTGTTCAGCTGCAGTTTTTTTAGAATCTTCCTTGAAATGTCTTTGCCAAACAAGGACTTTGAAGTATGCAAAAGCACACACAAACTGAACTGGAGCTCTAAACTCCCCCTTACACAGTAAGTCATCTGTCTTTCCCATCAGTCAAGACCTTTCTGCTGCTTTTAGTTTTGAGCCCCTCTTCACAACATGCAGTGGTCCCTCTGGTCCCATGGGTGGGGACAGTGGGGCTTACTCTTTTATTCTTTGTGACAGGCAGTGCACTGAAGTCAGTGTACAGACATGACTGTGTGTGTTTAGGTCAGTGTTTCTCAAACTTTTTTTATCATTCCCCACTTTGGACATAGGAGCATACACAAGCCCCCCATGCTTTTATCGCCCCAACAGAATGGTGACCACGCCTGATTTTTAAAGTGTTTTATTTATTTAAATAGCCGAGTTACTCTACAAGTTTTTAAGGGTATAAATTAGTTGGAAAAAGGGGTTGCGCACTGGTATAAAACCGGCTCAGAAATATATTTATTGTCAGTAGTTGCTACATGTAGAACTTCAGCTCACAGTTGGAAAAAATAAAAGATGTAGTTTTATCAAATTTCCAAAGCTTTCAAAAGTACAAAAAAAAAAAATAAATAAAAAATAAAATAAAGAGCAAGATACTCATCCCTGTACTTCCTCCGTGGTTGACCGTGTGACTTCTCTGACTCTGAAACGTTCCCTGATCTTTTTAGATATTTGTACATTTTGTAGATGGAATCACTGATAATGCAGCTATTTCAGCTTGTTTTGTTCTGCTGCGATATATTGCAACGTCAAACTCCCAGCCCGATGTTCCAGGTCCCTGTTCTGTTTACAATGGTGATCACAATTGCTAATTTATTTGAGTGTGTTTAATTTTGTGAGAGGGGGGAGCTGGTTGATTTAATTTACAGTGCAGTGAAACATTTACAACGACAGAATCTAGGGGGAAAAAACTATTTAAATCCCGTTGATGTCACGCCCCACCTGCAATACCTCTGCGCCGCATAGTTTGAGAAACACTGGTTTAGGTGAACATAGAAGTAAGGTAAATTTGCAATGCCACTCCAAGATTTATTCTCTTCATTGGATTTGATCCTCATTAAAAAAAAACAAAGCATAGTTTTCTGCCTTTCATTGTTTTATTTCAAATTAATTCTGTGCTTTGATGAAAACGATGTCCTTTTTCAAGCAAAAAAAAAGCAAAGCAAAAAGGATCCAAAATGTGTAAGACCTTACATCAAGTATTTCTTTTGTTGTGTTATGTGGTAGCCAATTAGTTTTAAAACTGCTTTCCAAAAACAAGAAAAACAGCCTGTTAATGCTTGACTTGAATGCAGAGAACAGTATCGTGAGCAATAAGCTATGCTTGGAAAACAAACTTTCTGCTTCCCAAGTGCAAAGAGTTAAAGCAGCCTTTTAAGGGAGTGTGTCTGCTCTTTATGGAAACGTGTGATAGGTGCACAGAACTGTCACAAGCATGTTCTCAGCTCTTGGATTGCTTGGCAGGTTTGAGCAACAGAGGGCCAAGCATCTGCTTATCACAACCATGTGCTTGCTGAACTGTGTGGAGAGAGATGAAATGCTCCCTTGATCATGCAGTTTCACACACAAACAATGCTTGTGCCCTCATGGAGCTGAGATGCTCCTTCACCAAGATAGTTTACTGCCTGCTAATTTTCTTATGTGTGTTTGGATCATGCTGCCTTGTTTATTTCATGCCCTAATTTTGACACTAATTAAACACTACGGTTTTGCTCCTATATCTCACATATCTCATTGTCTGAATTTGCATTATGACATGCATATGTACAAACTCATCCATGTTTTTTTATTGGTAGATGTGGGTGTTGGCAGTCAATCATAATGTAACAATGTTGAAAAAAGTGTCATTTAGTGATCTTTAAAATAGGATTTGTGAACTGGTTTGTAAAAAAACAATAAATGCTTAAGGGATAGTTCTGTAATGTTTTACTTTTGTATAGTTACTTTTTCATCACTTATATATTTTAGATCATCAAACAAATTTTTATATTAAATAAACCTCAGTGAATACAAAGTGCTGGTTTTTTTACGTAATTTAATCTATTTTAGGAACAGTGCTATCGAAACCAAAGTGGAGGTACCTGGAAAAGTAATTGTCTCCTATATTTTTGTGAAAGTTTAGTTAAATTTTCTGAGCCATATCCAAGCCTGCTGAATCCGGAAATAAGTTAATTAGAACCTATCTGAAAACATGAAACAGGTTAAAATATCTTGAAAACCTACACATCATATGTTGATCTATTAAGAAAACATCGGATGAGAAATAGTCACTGACATCTGTCAGACTGTAAAGGGATACAAAGCCAATTCTAAGGCTCCATCACAGTGAAGGTTAGGGACTCCGTATGTGAGAAAGAGAGAAAACACAGTGGTAACCCTCTCAGGAGTGGCTGGCCAACCTAAATTACTCCAAGAACATATTGATAGAGGTCATGAAAGGACCCAGAACAAAATATGACTTTCCTTAGATTATCGAGATAAATAATTAAACATCTGTTTCCACATCTAATGTAGCAAGTATCCTGTATAATTTAAATGAAAAAAATAAATAAAACAAAACCAAAAAAATAAAAAAGTCGTTCAATAACCAGGTTGTGAACACTCTCAAACAAATATTTTGTTGAACCCCCTTTTATATAAAATCCTGCATTCAATCTTTCTTGGTACAAACTTGTCATTCATTATAGAGAATCTGATTAAAAGCTGCAGGAGTATTCTCCAAATGTCTGGACAAATAAGTAGGGAAGAAACACAGAATATAAAAGCACTGTGCATCACCAAAAGAAACCCATACCCACAGGGAAACATGGTGGTGACAGCATCACGATCTAGAGTTATATTCTTCTGTAAACGCCCTCACCTCTGGAACAGGCTGCCAGAGGACCTCAGGGCCACAGAGAACGTTAATGTTTTTAAAAGCAGGCTCAAGACTCACCTTTTCAGACTAGCTTTTAACTGGTTATAATTTATTATTGTCTGTTTAATTGCTCTGCATGTTTTACATGATTATATTTTATCTGTCTTTTACTATTTAATCTTATCACATTTATTTACTGCTTATTTTTATATTTTAATTTGTTATCTTGATCCCCGTTCCAGTGTTTCCTCTGTGGGAGCCCTCTGCCCCGGGAGCGGTGGTCGGCTGTAGCTGCCTGGGTGTTCTCCAGGTAGCGCTTGGGTGGGGGTCTTGGCCTTGCCTCCACTGGGCGCCCTGTGTTGGTGCCTTGGTTGCTGCTGTTGATCTACTGCTGCCGCTGCAGATGGCTCCTCTGATGGCGTTTCCTTGCATGGTTCATCTGCACTTGGCCCAATGTCCTTTTTTACTGTTGCTTTTAACTGTGTGTGTGCATGGGAGTTGTTTTGGGGGGAGGGGGGTATAACTATGACCATGCTTTTAAATCTGTGGGGGAGGGATGGGAATGTAGTTTTATGTGGGGTAATTTTAATCTGTATAGCACTTTGTGATGCAATTCTTGTATGAAAAGCGCTTTATAAATAAAGTTTGATTTGATTTTAACTTTTTGTAAACTTTTTACTTTCTACTGCAAATTAAACGTGGCAGTGCCTTACCTGTCATCATGACAAGTAAAATCAGCACTAAAATTATCATAGAAAATCAATTTTTCAACTTATCTGTTCTATAAATTTATTTTCTCTAGTATACATTTTATTAGGGGCCTGCCAATGCAATGCAGGGAGAAGCAGAGCATTGCATTGCGAAGCAATGCAATGCACTGCCTCCCATGCAATTGCATGGCAAGGCACCTATTATTCTACACCTCTAAACGGCTTCTTTATTATTATTTATTTTTCTTCCGTCCAGCGTTAATGCGGGTCGTACCGTAGCATGCACCCCCACAATATATATATCAAAACGTGCGGCTCGATTCCACGATGGGTGCTATTACTTTTATAAGCGATTGGAGTTACCATGGCGACGTAATTAGCGAACTGAGGAGAACAAAAGGTCTCTTAAGGTCCTTAGAACTCTATTTAGACATGGAGTTAAGGCCTGTTAGATTGATGGATTACCCTTCAGAGGATTTCATTATACATATGATATTCAATCAGCCTTAACTGACATCCATGATGGACTTTCAAAATAAGACTCAAATAAGCTCTTCAAAATAAAAGCTCTCAGATTTTCTATAGAAGATCATAGCAGCTTATTGTTTTACACTACTGCAGTCTGTCTGCCCTCCTGTCTGTCTGTCTGTCTGTCTGTCTGTCTGTCTGTCTGTCTGTCTGTCTGTCTGTCTGTCTGTCTGTCTGTCTGTCTGTCTGTCTGTCTGTCTGTCTGTCTGTCTGTCTGTCTTTCCCTCTAAGCAGCAGCTGCACCTCCTGTCTCTTTGGAGATGAGCCAGCGACTGACTCTGAAGGACTCCATGTCTGTGTCTCAGCGGAGGGTCCGCTGCGGAAGCAGCGGTCTGAAAGAACTTTTCTGCCTTTCTCTGTCTCTTTTTTCTCTGATTAGCTCTGTCCATAGACCGCTTATCTGACTTAGGAGAGTATTCCAACACATAGAAAAGTATTCACACCCCTTACCTAATATTATGCTACTTAGCATTATTAAGCTAGTTAGCATTAGCATGCTAGCTATTTTTAGCATTTTAGCTAAATTTGGGTTTTTGACTAACTTTTCGTGCTGATTCCTCTGATGCTAATGATAACATGTTAGCTAGCATTAGCATGCTAGTTAGCATTAGCATGCTAGCTCATGTTAGCATTTTAGCTAATTTTTCAAATTTTCTTAACTTTTCGTAGTGATTACGTTGTAGCTAATGATTACATGTTAGCTAGCATTAGCATGCTAGTTAGCATTTTAGCTATTTTTTTGAATTTTCTTAACTTTTCACTGTTAATACGTTGCAGCTAATGATTACATGTTAGCTAGCATGTGCATGCTAGTTAGCATTAGCATGCTAGCTAATTTTAGAATTTTAGCTAATTTTTAAACATTTCTTAACTTTTCGTAGTGATTACGTTGAGGCTAACGATTACATGTTAGCTAGCATTAGTTTGCTAGTTAGCATTAGCATGCTAGCTCATGTTGCCATTTTTGCTAATTTTGGAATCTTTCTTAACTTTTTTTACTCATTGCTTCGAGGCTATTGATAAAATGCTAGTTAGCATTAGCATGCTAGCTCATGTTAGCATTTTAGCAATTTTTTTGAATTTGCTTAACTTTTTTTACTCATTGCTTCGAGGCTATTGATAACATGCTAGTTAGCATTAGCATGCTAGCTCATGTTAGCATTTAAGCATTTTTTTAATTTGTCCCAACTTTTTCTACTTATTGCTTCGAACCTATTGATAACATGTTAGATTGGGGGTGTGTGACTGATTACGCACCACGTGGCAGGCCCCGTTTAAATTTCCTGAAATTTTCTAGTTATATTATATTATTATATATTATTGTTATATATTATTATATATTATTATATTATACATTCTACATTTTATAGTCAAAATCACTGAATTTATATAATAATGAATTTATGCATTTCCTGCTGGATGAAGTGCGGAGTGAGGTAGCGCTGTGTTTTGTGTCCCCTCTGGTGGCGCTTAGTCACACAAAGTGAATAAAGCAGGCAGTTGGCGCATGTTCATTTTTGTCTCTCTTTATTTTGCCAATATACATGTTTGATTACACATGTACAACACATGGTGACGTTCTACAGTCTGTCTAATATATTTAATGAATGTGTGTGACACATTTAGTCTTTCTGATTGCCCTTAAATACACAATCAAAATGGCAGGGTGAGGCAGAAAATACTGTCTCACTGATAGATTATTTACTTAGATTACTCCAACTTCTCTTTAGCTGGTATCAACAAGGTTTCTCTCTCCCACCTCCAGCTGGTCCAGAACGCTGCTGCCAGATTTTTAACTGGTGCTGCTAGGAAGGAGCATATCACCCCAGTTCTGAAGTCACTACATTGGCTTCCAGTCCACTTAAGAATTCAGTTTAAGCTTCTTTTATTTGCTTTTTAGTCATTGAATGGTCTCGCCCCTTCCTACTTGTCAGAATTACTCTCTCCGTACCGGCACTCTCGGGCGCTCAGGTCTGCAGACAACCTCCTTTTGACTGTTCCGAAAGTGTGCTCTAAATGTAGAGGTGAAAAGGCGTTCTCTGTGTGTGCCCCAAAACTTTGGAACGAGCTCCCTCTCCCCGTCAAGCAGTCCCCCTCTTTCGGCATTTTTAAAGCCTGTTTAAAGACAAATTTGTTTAACCTAGCTTTTAGTTTGTCATAGCTTGCCTAGCTTTTATTGTTCCATTTATCCGTTGCGTATTTTATGACCCTCTCTTTGCATATTAGGTTCTCTGTTTTATGTCTATCTTTTTAATTTATTCTCTATTTATTTACTAATTTTTACTATGTGTGTTACTGAAGGTCTTACTTTATTGTTGGCTCTTTTTCAGAACAGCGCCTTGGTTGACTGTTATGTCATGTGTAAAGCGCTTTATAAATAAAGTGGTATGGTATGATAGGGGGCAGTGCTGAGCACAGTAGGCACAATGGGAAACAAAAGCTCTTCTTTTATGCATTGGAAAGACTAAACAGTTAGAAAAATACAAAATAAATATGATCGGAATGGAACCAATCCAGGACTAACTCTCTTCCTTATGGATCATCTTAACTGAAGGAGCCAGATTTTTAAAAATGAAGGCAAACAAAGAGGATTTTTACATGAGAGTGATGGAGGTATTTGTGGAGCAGAATAGGTGCATCCACTTCATATACAAACAAAGGTAAGATAATAGTCATAGATAATAGTTTCAGTTTTAATAAAAAACTGCAAAAATGAATTAATTTAACTGAATATTAAATATATAAATTTTCTTGGTCAAATTTGTTAAATAGGATGGAATTGTTTAAACATATTTAAAAGTTGTTAAAACAACAAGATGTTCCAATTAATTAAAAAAAAATTAAACAAAAGCTTCACCCCACGTCAGTGAAACCTACCAACTGTTTGGATGAAAAAACTAAACCACCCTATGCAGGGATACTTTGCATTTTTAGAGTCTGAAAGTTCTGTTGTTGACTCTATAAAAAAGTATTTAAGCACAATGAAGTTGCATTTATATAAATTACAACTGTCGAAAAAAGCAAAGACATACAAAAAGCAGATACAGATACAAGCAGTCTTTTTTTTAGCCTGAAAGGAAAAATAATTATCGTCTCTTGTATTCTGTTGATAGTAAGCAAAAGACAAAAGTTTGAAATTGTCAGTTACTGGTAATATAACTTTTAGTTTCTTTGTTTTAGTCAGGATGACTGCACTGCAAAGTTGAGGGTGAAAATAAACTTAAAGGAAGAGTCTCTACCTTGTTCAAAATTCACAAAAATAAAAAAAATTGTTAAAATGCTAACATGAATTAGCATGCTAATGCTAACAAGCATGCTTGCATTAGCCTCGAAACAATCAGTACAAAAAATTTTACAAAATCCCCAAATTAGCTACGGTACTAGCATGAGCTAGTAGGCTAAAGCTAACTAGCATGCTTTGATGAGCCTCAAAACATTCAGTACAAAAAGTTGAAGTGTAACATATCCCCTATCAGAGTTAAAACTCCGCCCACATTTCCTGTTTGAAAAATGCCTGAAAATTAGGCTTTGCCTGGCGGACCAGTGAGGGGGAGGGCTGGGGGTGGTCTGCAGTCAATGGTTGACGGCAGCGTTTCTGCAGCGGCACACAGACAGCCAGAAAGATGGAGCACAATAGCGACTCGAGCTCCATTGCCTCAGAGGGAGGCAATTTTAAATTTAGGATTTCTCTCCACCTCCTTCACCAGAGGAAAGGGAGGAAAGTTCTGTGGTGTGTTCAGGAGGACAGTGACAGCTCACTTAATGTGACACTGAAACATGGACAGTGACCAAAGCGACGTTGGCAGTTTTGCGACTGATCGATCTGATCAACATTAATCTGTTTTGAACGTTAGCCTATGTTAGCATTACCACTCAGAGACCAGACTCCTCCTGTCTCTCTCTGCCTCAGCAGCACCGAGTTCGGGTGGCGCTGGCTCGGCGCCCTGAGCCAGCGGATCTCCTCCACCATCCCCGGAGATAGAGGAGTAGAGGGAGGCTTTATGGAGCCCAGCGGCCCCGAGCCGTATCAATTCGAGGCCGTTGGCTCAGGCCGTTGGCTCAGGCCGCTGGCTCAGGGCGCTGAGTCAGCGCTGCCCGAGGCTGGAGCTGCTGCTGAGGGAGAGAGAGACAGGATGGGTCCAGTCTCTGAATGGTAATGCTAACATAGGCTAACGTTCAAAACAGTATGTTAGCTATGCTAACTAAGTGCTAATGTGATAATAATGGTAACCTGAAAAACGCAATCCAACTCCAAACTCGCCACGGGGCCGGTATGTCTGATAGTTTTATACCCAAACCCGCGGGGCGTGTCTGTGAGACCATGGCTGCTGTGACACAGTCAATGCCTGTAAAGATGTACCGCTCTCCACCAATCACAAAATTCGAATGCAGTAGCCACCGTTCAACCCTAAGAGGGCAGCACTAAGACGTTTTTAGACCAAAAAGTGTAGAATTAAACAACTTTACACGAAAATGTAAAACAATCCCCAGAAACTGAAAGACTGCATTGGTAAATACCCATTTATACAGTTTAGAAGCAAAAAAAAAAGTGTTTTGGGGTTTAGTTACTCTTTAATGTATAATTCAAAGTGCATTTAAAAAATAACCCTTAGCCCTGATTTCATTATCTCTTTGTCATAAGTAATGCCCAGATGTCAGCAGGTGGGGGTAACCACTAAAATTACACACGATATAGAACAATAAACACTATTTATATAGCTCTATCAACTAAAGTCTATACTACACTAATAGACCGTAATTACAATCGAGGCAATTAAGACTAACATCCCTAGACTCAGAACTAAACATGGAGAAGCAGCTTTCAGTTTCTATACTCCCCTTATCTGGAACAGACTTCCTGACGAGTGTAGAGCTGCTGAAACTCTGAACTGCTTCAAATCGAGACTAAAAACCCATCTGTTTAGAATTGCCTTCGAGTAAATGCTTGATGTCATATGTATGAAATGTGTTCATGCTCTCTTGTTTTTTTTTTATCTTTCTCTTGCTTTATTGTGTATCATGTGTAATGTGTGTTTCTTTTACTTTTAATTTCCATTGTTTTTTGTTTTTTTTTAATCACCAAATCATGTAAAGCACCTTGAATTGCCCTGCTGTTGAAAGTGTGCTATACAAATAAAATTGCCTTGCCTTGCCTTGCCTTACAGGGTTCCCTCATGTACAGAGGCCGTCGCTGCACTAAGTGCTCGCGCATGCTCAGTGAGAAACGTGAGCGCCTCCCCGCTGCACCCACTAGAGGGCTCTGTTGCTCCGTGTGTGGCAGCTGTGAGAGCCGTGTCCCTGCTTTCCATGCATATGCAGGAATGGGCAGCGACTTTGCAGCCCGCCTCTCAGAGGCGCGCGTAAACGCTCTCCGATATTGCCTTGCGCGCTTTCGCCTCCACGGATCCGTGCGGTTCGGGCTGTGCCTTCGACTGCTGGGCCTAATGGCGTCATCCATTTTGGTAGTGCTGTTAGGTCGCTTGCACATGAGGGAGTTTCAGAGCTGGGTGGCAGCCTTGAAACCAGTGCGCCACAGAGAGCGCAGGGTGAAGGTTACAATGGAGTGTGTCATGGCCCTCCGCCGTTGGCGCCATCCGTTCTTTCTGGAACAGGGAGTGGCCTTAGGGGTGGTCCTTATCAGGAGAGTGATCACAACAGATACGAGTCTGTGTGGATGGGGTGGACTCCTCGATGGTCGTTATGTAAGAGGTGTGTGGAGCAGAGAGCTCCGGGGAACACACATTAATTATTTGGAGCTCCTCACGGTCTTTCTAGCCCTGAGGCACTTTCTCCCGTTCCTCGCCGGCCACCATGTCCTGGTGAGAACAGACAACACCACCACGGTGGCCTACATAAATCGCCGGGGGGGCTGCGCACCCGCCAGTTACACATGTTGGCACGCAGACTGATCCTGTGGTGCAGCAGGCGTTTTCTCTCGATCAGAGCCACCCACGTCCCGGGTGTCTTGAATCGGGGAGCGGACCTGTTATCCAGGGGGACACCCCTGTACTGGGACTGGACTCTGCATCCAGCTATAGTGGAGCAGATCTGGGTTCGATTTGGCCGGGCAGGGGTGGATCTGTTTGCATCCAAGGAGAACGCTCAGTGCCCTCTATTCTTCTCAATACGCGATCAGAATGCTCCGCTCGGCGTGAATGTGCTGGGGCACGATTGGCCACGGCGTCTGCTTTATGCATTTCCCCCAGTGGCCCTGATACCCCAACCCTTCTCAGGGTACGGACTCGGCGCCATACACTCATTTTGGTGGCTCCTCATTGGCCCGCCATGCATTGGTTGGCGGATATTTTCCAGCTCCTGAGAGGCCAACCTTGGAAATTACCAACCCGCAGGGATCTGGTGTCTCAGGCGGGGGGAACAATTTTTCACCCGCATCCAGAGCGCCTAGCTCTGTGGGCATGGCCCGTGAGTGGCACAGCTTAGAGGCAGCAGGGCTTCCCCAAGCTGTAATTCAAACAATTCAGAACGCTAGGGGCCCTTCCACTAGGTCCCTTTACGACTCTAAATGGAGGGTGTTTGAGGCCTGGTGCCAGAATAGAGATACTCTGTCTTTCCAGTGCCCGGTGGACACCATTTTGTCTTCCTTGCAAGGGTTGCTGGACAAAAATAAGGCTTTCTCCACAATTAAGGTGTACCTCGCCGCCATTTCTGCCTGCCATGTGGGCTTTGGGGAAAGGCTGGCTAGCCAACACCCCCTGGTGTGCAGGTTTATGAAGGGAGCATGCAGGCTTCTCCCTGTGTCCCGACCTTTGGTGCCCTCTTGGGATCTGTCCGTGGTGCTGAAAGGTCTTTCAGGGCCTCCATTCAAACCAGTGGACAACATTGACCTTAAAACTCTGTCATTTAAGGTGGTGTTGCTCCTGGCTTTGGTATCACCCAAACGGGTCAGCGATATGCAGGCGCTCTCTGTGCAGTTTGCACCAGGAGATACAAGGGTGTCTCTGAAGCCCAACCCGGCCTTTGTGTCTAAAGTGGTGGGCTCTTTTTCTCCTGTTGTTCTCACAGCTTTCTCACCGCCGCCTTTTTCCTCATCTGAGGGGGAGCGACTTCATAAGCTGTGTCCAGTTCGTGCCCTGAGGGCATATGTGGACAGGGTGAGGGGCTTTCGCAGGAGTGACCAGCTCTTTGTGTCATGGGGCGGACCCTGTAAGGGCAAGCTTTCCCACTGGATTGTGGAGGCTATAAGGTTGGCTTATTCCTGCCAGGGCCTGCAGGCACCTGTTGTGCTTAGGGCCCATACCACTCGGGGCCTGTCTCTTTCTTGGGCCCTCTTTAGGGGGGTATCTGTCCAGGAGATTTGTGCTGCGGCAAGCTGGACATCCCCGCTCGCTTTTGGACGATTCAATAAGTTGAATGTCTTGGCTCCTGGAATGACCCACGCCATTTTGGGTGTGGGGTCCTCAGCGGGTCAGGACGTCTCCCTGTGAGTGTTGGTGGTCGCTGGATAAGCTGTCTGGCAATACGGGAGTCTCGATATCCCATAGTGAGACATCGAAACGAATGTTATGAAAGAGAACTTTCATAACCCCGGTTCTCTGAGTAACATGATTGAGATGTCTCACCAGACAACCCTTCTTGCTGGGCGAAGCGAGAAGAGGTGTTTATCTTGATTGCCTCTGCGACTGCTGAAGGAGGAGCAGCTGCTCTCTGTCTCTCTCCAGATCCATTCACTTTATTTTATTTTCTGTTTGCTTTTCTTATTTTCTTTTCTTAACTTTTTCTTAGTTACTTTATCTACCCAGCCCCTGGAGTTTCTGTATTAGACCAGATCTCTTCTTGGATTACTTTTTTATGGACTTATCAACATGGTTTTTTGCTCAGCTGAGGATTTTGAAAAACTGCTCCACAGAATTGAGGGCATTGAAACGAAGCTACGTCGTCTGGAAATTAATTTTGATCACGCTGATTATGGACAAAATGACACAACTTTACCGTTGAATACAAACAGGGAACAGCCTATCAGCCCGGTGTTACATCGGTCTAACCGTGTCACAGAGACTCCCTACAGGCGTCTGAGCGGCAGAACTCCGCACTATAATGAAAACTGGCCAGCTTTAAAACGCATGAAATCAACCCCAGCCTGTTCTCCGAGGAAGAAAAAACAAAAGAAACTCCGGCACAGAGAAACCTCTGAACCCAGAACTGCCGCTTCTGCTAGGAGTAAACAAAAGAGGTTTCAGCCAAAAACAAGAGATAATTCTCCACCTGGAATCCCGCTGAAAAACAGATTCGCAGCCTTGAGTTCCCCGAAAGATGACGCAGCCCCTAGGACCAGTCAAAGCTACCAGGAGAAACCCAGCCGCATCAAACGGACACATAACAAAGTAAGAGCCCCCCCAGCAAAGATTGTTATCATACAAGATGGATCAATTAATGGAACTGAGGCTTTTTGTAGCAAGAATACCAAAGTTTATAGCTGCTACAAAAATACAGTAAGAGAAATATCAGAAAAAATCCCTAAAATCTTGGACCAACATCCTGCTTTGGAAAAGCTTGTCATTCACGCTGGATCAGCAGATATCGCGGTGAGACAATCAGAGATTCTGAAGAGAGACTTTTCTGATCTCCTACAGAGACTTGATGGACTTAACGTAAACATCCTCATCAGCGGACCAGTCCCTGAAGGGAATGATGAAAGATTTAGCAGACTTCGCATGCTCCATAAATGGTTGAAGAAACAATCAGCTGAGAAGTCGTTCACATTTATTAATAATTTCTAAGTATTTGGAAGTGCTAATCATCTGTTCAAAGAAGGGATGCGCTATTTGAACAAGGCCGGAGTAAGGCTCTTAGCAGCAAACATTTTTTCTTATCAAAATCAGAAAGCAAAACACTTGCTCCCAAAAGCTGACCTTGAGGCGCCCATGGATATCAGAGAACAAAAACAGCAAGTCATGATGACACCACAGGACCGAACAGATAAACAACCATCAGAGATTAAGTCTTCATCTTCCTGTGACTCAGCCACATCAAACGAGTCTCCATTTAGAAACTTTACAGACAGACTGAACGAGCAAATCAAATTTGGGACACAATTAACACCTAAACTTAGACTACACCAAACGCCTGGGACTAGTGTCAATAAGCCCCTGGGAGCTTCCCCCCACTGATTATTACAGATATCTGATATTTGAGGGAACCGGGCAATAAATCCACCCCTACCGTCTCCCAGAATTCACCCGGCACCCCTGAGGCTATATCAGTGATTATCAGCAGCAGGAAACATAAACCGTTAACCACAAGCTCTCATATTAAACAAAATCTCAAATTGATAACCTGTCAGAAGGTTCAGCTGCCCATCATCACAATACTTAAGTTAGCTTTATTAAACATTAGATCTCTATCCGGGAAGTCTTTTCTTATCAATGACTTCATCACTGAGCATAATTTACACGCCCTTTTTTTATCAGAAACTTGGCTAGATTAAAATAACGAAACAACTTAATTAATAGAATCTAGTCCTCCAAATTACAATTTCTTAAGCGAGAACAGAAAACACAGACGAGGTGGATGTGTAGCCACTATCTTTCACAACTCAATGAACTTTAAAAAGGTAACTCTGGGCACGTTTGATTCTTTTGACTACCTAGCCACCCAGATAAATGAGCCTAACAAAGCGTTATTTCTAAGTTTATATAAACCACCAAAACTTAACTCTAACTTCTTTAATGATTTCAATGACCTTCTTTCTGTAATATGTATCGACTATGACCAACTAATCATCGTGGGGGACTTTAACATCCATACCGACAACCCCCAAGATAGACAAGCAAAAACATTAGATGATACTCTCCACAACTTCGGACTGATCCAGCATGTCAAACAACCAACACACAATAAAGGACACACTCTGGACTTAATTATCAGCAAAAGTTTAAATATTTCTGACATCTCTGTAATTAATATTGCATTATCTGACCATTTCTGTATTTTCTTTAAAAGTACCATCTCTGCTAAATTATCCAGCCACAGTAAGACCACTATAAAATAGCGTTTTCTAGGGGACAGTTCAGTAGAAACCTTTAAACGTATTTATCCTTCCACCACATCCCCCTCATCTCCCAACTCAAACTCAGTAAATGAGTTGGTAGATAATTTCCTTGCGAAAATCTCAGACATCATGGATTCCATTGCTCCAACTAAAGTGAAAGTAGTCTCAGGTAGAAAGAAGTCTCCGTGGACAAGTAATCCACTGGTACGTAGTGAAAAAAAGAGAGTGTCGACGAGCCGAGAGAAAATGGCGGAAAACTCGACTCCAGGTTCACTGTGAGATCTACAAAGAGAGACTGAATAGATATCAGCTAACTATAAAAGATGCTAGGGAATCGTTCTTTTCTGAAATCATCAACAGAAACATTAATAATGCACGGACTCTATTTGCAACAGTGGAAAGACTAACTAATCCTTTAGTGACAGTAGCCCCTGAACTAAATTCTACCAGGGCCTGCAATGAATTTGCCAGCTTTTTCACTGAAAAGATTCTAACAATTAGACGGTCAATCTGTACCTCAATATCGAACCCACAACCAGTGCTATCCCCAATCAACAACAATGTAGAGATAATGTCTGAATTCCACGAATTAAACCAGAACAGCCTTGAAAAAATCATTATCCAATTAAGCTCCTCCTCCTGCTGTCTTGATATCCTACCCACAGCTTTTCTAAAGAAGGTTCTTCCTGTTATTGGTTCTGATCTTGTTCAAATAGTGAACTCATCACTGCTATCAGGTGTCTTCCCTCAGGCTTTAAAAACAGCAGTTATTAAACCACTGCTAAAGAAGAAAAATCTGGACAACATGTTAATGCAGAACTACAGGCCAATCTCTAATCTCCCATTCATCAGTAAGATTATTGAAAAAGCTGTGTTTCAGCAGTTAAATGGCTTCATAACAATGACAAACCGTTTTGATGCTTTTCAGTCTGGTTTCCGCGCTCACCACACCACCGAGACTGTCCTCGTCAAAGTATTTAATGACATCCGCATAAATACAGACTGTGGAAGAACCACAGTGCTGGTTCTGTTGGACCTCAGTGCAGCATTTGACACTGTTGATCATGATATTTTATTGGAACGACTGGAGAGCTGGGTCGGACTCTCTGGTACAGTACTTGGCTGGTTCGAGTCTTACCTAAAGAACAGGGACTTCTATGTTTCAATAGGAAACTTTTCATCAGAACGAACATAAATCACATGTGGGGTGCCCCAGGGCTCCATCCTGGGGCCCCTCTTATTTAATATCTACATGCTCCCACTAGGCAAGATTATAGCAACCAATAACATTAGCTACCATAACTACGCAGATGACACTCAGCTCTACATTACAATGTCACCAGGTGACTCTGAACCCATTCAAACCCTAAATCAATGCATTGACCAAATAAATGGATGGATGTGCCATAACTTTCTCCAGCTGAATAGAAACAAAACTGAAGTGATTATTTTTGGACCCAAGGAGGAACGATCAAGAGTCAGCACACAGCTTCAATTAATACAGCTAGAAACTACTGATCAGGTTCGAAACCTAGGTGTAGTAATGGACTCAGACCTGAACCTCCAGGGTCACATAAAGGCAATAACAAGGTCAGCGTTCTATCACCTGAAGAACATCTCTAGGATTAAAGGACTGATTTTGCAACACGACCTAGAAAAACTCATCCATGCGTTTATCTTTAGTCGGATTGATTACTGCAACAGCATCTTCACAGGTCTGCCTAAAAAGTCAATCAGACAGCTGCAGCTGATCCAGAACGCTGCCGCTCGCGTCCTCACTAGAACCAGGAAAGTAGAGCACATCACCCCAGTTCTAAAGTCCTTACACTGGCTCCCTGTAGCTCAGAGAATAGACTTTAAAATACTTTTACTAGTTTATAAATCATTACATGGCTTAGCACCAAAATATGTTGAAGACCTGTTGTCATGGTACCAACCACTAAGACCACTCAGGTCCTCCAACTCTAGCCTACTAAACATCCCTAGACTCAGAACTAAACATGGAGAAGCAGCTTTCACTTTTTTGCTCCCCTTATCTGGAACAAACTTCCTGACGAGTGTAGAGCTGCTGAAACTCTGAACTGCTTTAAATCGAGACTAAAAACCCATCTGTTTAGAATTGCCTTTGAGTAAATGCTTGATGTCATATGTATGAAATGTGTTCATGCTCTCTTGCTTTTTTTATTTTTCCTCTTGCTTTATTGTGTATCATGTGTAATGTGTTTCTTTTATGTGTTTTTTTTTTAAATCACCAAATCATGTAAAGCACCTTGAATTACCCTGCTGTTGAAAGTGTGCTATACAAATAAAATTGCCTTGCCTTGCCTTGCCTTGCCTTGCCTTGCCTTGCCTTGAATGGCTCTGCGTAGGCACGCATGCTTCTTATAGAGGCATGTGACGTGGGTGCCTCGATCACCAGCCAATCAGGATTGGCGTAATGAGATAAGTGCTTCTGAGGAATCCGCAGAGGTGCGTATCCCATAGTGAGACATCTCACTCATGTTACTCAGAGAACCGGGGTTATGACAGTAACCTAAAGTTACCCCCCGCTGACATCAGAAACCCAAGCTGAGCCAGTGGCGATGCCCGATTCAAATTCAAGAGCAGTGTAACGTTTTAACCTGAAGAAGGCACTCCACTAACGGTTTTTGGTAAAAAATTTATATTTTTACTCAAATATGCTAAAATACAAAAAATAATGACCAGACATGTAGATAGCAATATTAGACACCCATTTATACAGTTTATCAGCAAAAAACAAGTTAATTTGGGGGTGAGTTGCACTTTAAGCTAAGATAAAAAAATGAGCTAGCATGAGCTAGCATGCTAATGCTAACTAGCATGCTAATGTTAAGTAGCTTGATATTATGTAAGGCGTGTGAACTCTTCTATCTAAGGTACGAACACTCTCCTAAGTAGGATAAAAGAGATCAGTTTTAATAGCATAGGCAGCAAAGTGCTTAGAGATGAATGGACAATGTTGGTGCTGAACAATTATGGGGAATTTAGTAGTTTTTGATGCAATACATGCAATGCGCAGACAAAAAAGTAACTTTTACAGCAAAATTGCTTCAAACCATCTTGGGATGTTAGAAACTGCTCAGGTTACCCTTAAAGCTGCAGTCCGTAGAATATATTTATGTATCAAAGTTTTATAAATCTTTGAAAATATAGTGGGGTTCAATACTATGATAAAAGGCTAGTGTTCCACAACAGTTGTTATTTTTCTTAATCCCACCTTCCTCCGGTAGACCCCTATGCACCAGTGAGAGGTGCAGCTTAGATGCATGGTGAATGCCTGTTCCCAAAGGTCTTCACATCAGTGGAACATGGCAGGCATGTCTAGCTACTACTAGTGCACTGCTTAGTTCCAGACATGGCTCAGCATGAACGAATGTGAACCACATAGGCAGATAAATCCCAGGGCACAATTCTTTTCCGAAAAATGCACCTGGCACCAGCATAACACAAGACCCAAGGCGGATCTATTTTAAAATGCTGTTAGAATTTTGTTTTGCTTTGTTTTTGTAAATGGCTCCAAAAAATGCAGCTGAGGTTTACATGGTCTCCTTCTATATCTGATCTTGTAAATTGTATTTTTTCTCAATTTATATGCACGCAATACTATCATAAACTGTAGGTTTGTCAATTAAAATGACAAAAAATACCATATTTTTGTCACAATTTAGCTGAGCATGAATACTTTTCTAATTGCAATCGAATAGAACAAAAGATTTTGAGAGACCACTTTCCAGGTGGTAAGGGATTATGCTCAGCTTCTTATGCATTCATTTTAATTAGACATTTGCCTTGTGAGAACATGTGTAAAATGTTCAGTACTTTCTCAGTTAAACCTTTTTTCTTTTTTCAATTCCAGGGAAGAGGCCTTGATGTCCACTTACTTCGAGTCAGTACAGGACCTGTTGGCATCTTTTGGGCCTGTCCGTGACTGCTCCAAAGACAATGGTGGATGCAAAAAAAATTTCAAGTGTGTATCTGATCGACAGATGGACTCCTCTGGATGTATGGTAAGCTCATGTCTGTGTACTGTAATTCATCTTTTTTTCCATACCTAAAAAGGATTTAAAATAAAAATGGTTTACTTTTAGATTTAAATGGCCTGTACTTGTATAGCGCTTTATCTAGACCAGAGAGCCCCAATGCGCTTCACACTACATTCAGTCATTGCAAACAGTGTGACTGGGATCCTCAAGGTTGAAGCTGGTTTCTCAGTGGAAACAAGTTTCACCTCTAATAATAAAACTATGTAACCACTCTCCATACTAAATACAGTAGGCTACTCAAATTTTAGCGTTTAAGTTGCACCTAGGAAACAAAGATTTCAAGGTCCCCTTGTCTTTCTCCATCACCTCCTCGTAAAATCCCCAGCCACTCCCAGGCCAGGTCAGTTATAATCCCTTCAACAAGAACTGGCATGCCAATTAGACCCTTGACTGTAGGTGCCCAGCGGGCATCCTTGTTAAATTTCAGATCCACCTCAACTGGTTCATCTTAGTGTGGATATCTTCTGGATTTCCAAAGACTGCCTGATTCTTGTGAGGAGAAAGCAAACATTGTTCGATTCACATATTAGTGCACCCTTTTATTGATGTTAAGTACCCAGGGCTTGTGGCCAAAGCCATACTCTTAAATCATGAGTGGAGCTTTATTTCTCAGTGGTATGGTAGAGTTGTAATGCATTATTGGGAGATAGAAGGGAAAGGCAAGGCCAAGCAAGTTTGTTTATATACTTCCGTTCATACACAAAGCAATTCAAAGTGCTTTGCATAACATCAAAAGAAAGATGAAAAAGAAAACAAACACAGCATAAGCATACAAGTGTTGTATAAAAGGAAAGGATATGAGGGTTTAAAACTGTTTTTAAAAAATCTGAAAGGTAGAGTGTAGATATTTTCCACCTGTTTTATCCTAATACCTCTAAATAAAATCTAGTGCAAAAGAGTATTCCTGCAGAATTCATATGATCAGTAAATAGAGTCCACATGTCTGTGATTTAATCTTAGTGAAGTTGTTCTATGAAGGCCTCAGAGGTGTATTAGAGAACATTAGAGAACAATTCATATCAAAGACATTACGAAACACATGAGCCAGGTCAGGGATTAAGTTGTGGGAACATTTCAGGCAAGGTTAGGTTATCAAATGTGATTATCCCACTTTAAACATTTCACAGATCCTTGTTTAAGATAAATTCTGAGAAAATAACATTGACCTGCTGGGCTGTGACCAGGCGTGTTTTTCTTTTTGTCACATCACCATCTTGTTTTGTTTATTTTATTTTTTCCCCTATCTGATAATAAAATGTCAGTGTTTTTTGAATGACCCTAAGTGACCAAATAAGTTTTAGCTGAATTAATATTTGCACAGATAATGGCTTCAGTATCAATTCTGCTTTCTCCAGCCCATGTTCCATAGGTAAACAAACAATCTACATAGCATAGTTTGAGATTGGTGTTGTTGGGTGATTGCTGCAACATTTTAGTTGCAGTTACAGTTACTTTTTTCCTGCTGCAATGGCACACCTCTCCAGTATACATGATGAGAAATGTGGTGCTCATGTGGCAGAATCTTTTTTGACTATATTTGAAAAATCTGCCAGGCTGGTTTATTGGAACATTATTTTCCTGTGGCATGATGTTTTTAAAGACCTTTGAAATTAAAGGTTGATTTGCAATAGTGTGACAGGGTTATTAATCATATACTCCACAAATCTGACCTTTATGGAAGAGTAACAATAAGAAAGTCACTGTTGAAAGTCATAAGGAGTCCCAACTAAAGTTGGCCACAAGCCATGTGAGATACAAAGCTGCATGTGGAAGAATGTTATCTGCTCAGATGAGATCCAACTGAAGCTGTGTAGCTTATCTGCAAAATGCTATGTGTGAAGAAAAACTAACACTACGTGTCCCATGGTGACGTATGGAGGTAGCAGCAATATAGCTTTTGAATGCTTTTATTCAGCAGGGACAGCGGACCTAAACACAATTGAGAATTTGTGGTAAGGCAAAGATGATCACATGATTTGATTAACTCTGATTAGGTTTTGGCTATTTTGCACATAATCTCTGGTTGTCCCAAGATATACAGTTATGCACTCAGGATCTTAATTCAACTGAGAATATTTGGCAAGAATTAAAAATTGCTGCTCATAGCCTCTTAAGCTAAAGTTAGTAGAGAACTAATCCAAAAGACTAAAAATTGGCAATTGTCGCATTAAACTGCATTCAAGTACAATCAAACTGACAAAGTGTGACAAAATTCATTAATGAATGTTTTTGCAAGGCACTTCAACTTAGACCTCCCAGTACAGTCTTTATCTCTCAAAGCAATCATCTTAACTTGAAAGCGACCAGAACAAAGGAGATGTTTGTAGATTTTAAGAGAAACAGGGTTAGGTCAAACAGTATTTATATCATGGGAGAAGAAGGGGATGTGATGAAGGAGTATAAATACCTCACTGTTCACCTGGAGAACAGACTGGACTGATGATGCAACAGTAAAGCAGTCTACAAGGACGTACAGAAAATATTTTTATTCTCGAGGAAGCTTAGGTCCTTTAAGGTTTGTAGCAAGATGCTGCATATCTTCTACAAGTCTGCTGTGAAGAGTGCACTGTCTTCTGGTGCTATCTGTTTGGGTAGCAGCATCAAAGCCAGGAACTTAAAAAGTTTAAAAAACCTGATGAAAAAAGCTGACTTTGTTTTGGGGACTACTGTGGAGCATCTGGAGATGATTGTGCAAAAATTGTTTTGTTTTTTTAAATCAAGAAAACTGTGGACAACCCTTAACACCCTCTTAATGAGACTTTTATACAATAACAGTGTCTTCAGTTAGAGTAGGGGTGCCCAACCCTGGTCCTCGAGATCTACCATCCAGCAACTTTTAGGTGCATCCATTCTCATCACAGCTGAATCAAATGAAGGCCTCGTTATCAGGCCTCTGCAGACCTGACAGACTGCTGATGAGGGAATTGAACTATTTGATTCAGGTGTGTTGGAGCTGGGCTGTAATACAGACTGCTACAAGAGATCCTTCCTGCCCACAGCCATCAAAATCTGCAACAACTCTTAAAAGAAAATTGTATAACACGAATTTCCCCCTGAGATTATTAAAGTATTTTTAAATTGAATTTTAAATGAATTTCAATTTCTAAATACACTACCGTTCAAAAGTTTGGGGTCACATTGAAATGTCCTTATTTTTGAAGGAAAAGCACTGTACTTTTCAATGAAGATAACTTTAAACTAGTCTTAACTTTAAAGAAATACACTCTATACATTGCTAATGTGGTAAATTACTATTCTAGCTGCAAATGTCTGGTTTTTGGTGCAATATCTACATAGGTGTATAGAGGCCCATTTCCAGCAACTATCACTCCAGTGTTCTAATGGTACAATGTGTTTGCTCATTGGCTCAGAAGGCTAATTGATGATTAGAAAACCCTTGTGCAATCATGTTCACACATCTGAAAACAGTTTAGCTCGGTACAGAAGCTACAAAACTGACCTTCCTTTGAGCAGATTGAGTTTCTGGAGCATCACATTTGTGGGGTCAATTAAACGCTCAAAATGGCCAGAAAAAGAGAACTTTCATCTGAAACTCGACAGTCTATTCTTGTTCTTAGAAATGAAGGCTATTCCATGCGAGAAATTGCTAAGAAATTGAAGATTTCCTACAACGGTATGTACTACTCCCTTCAGAGGACAGCACAAACAGGCTCTAACCAGAGTAGAAAAAGAAGTGGGAGGCCGCGTTGCACAACTGAACAAGAAGATAAGTACATTAGAGTCTCTAGTTTGAGAAACAGAGGCCTCACAGGTCCCCAACTGGCATCTTCATTAAATAGTACCCGCAAAACACCAGTGTCAACATCTACAGTGAAGAGGCGGCTGCGGGATTCTGGGCTTCAGGGCAGAGTGGCAAAGAAAAAGCCATATCTGAGACTGGCCAATAAAAGAAAAAGATTAAGATGGGCAAAAGAACACAGACATTGGACAGAGGAAGACTGGAAAAAAGTGTTGTGGACGGATGAATCCAAGTTTGAGGTGTTTGGATCACAAAGAAGAATGTTTGTGAGACGCAGAACAACTGAAAAGATGCTGGAAGAATGCCTGACGCCATCTGTTAAGCATGGTGGAGGTAATGTGATGGTCTGGGGTTGCTTTGGTGCTGGTAAGGTGGGAGATTTGTACAGGGTAAAAGGGATTCTGAATAAGGAAGGCTATCACTCCATTTTGCAACGCCATGCCATACCCAGTGGACAGCGCTTGATTGGAGCCAATTTCATCCTACAACAGGACAATGACCCAAAACACACCTCCAAATTGTGCAAGAACTATTTAGAGAAGAAGCAGGCAGCTGGTATTCTATCGGTAATGGAGTGGCCAGCGCAGTCACCAGATTTGAACCCCATTGAGCTGTTGTGGGAGCAGCTTGACCGTATGGTACGCAAGAAGTGCCCATCCAACCAATCCAAATTGTGGGAGCTGCTTCTAGAAGCGTGGGGTGCAATTTCTCCAGATTACCTCAACAAATTAACAGCTAGAATGCCAAAGGTCTGCAATGCTGTAAATGCTGCAAATGGAGGATTCTTTGACGAAAGCAAGGTTTGATGTAAAAAAAATCTTATTTCAAATACAAATCATTATTTCGAACCTTGTCAATGTCTTGACTCTATTTTCTATTCATTTCACAACGTATGGTGGTGAATAAGTGTGACTTTTCATGGAAAACACAAAATTGTTTGGGTGACCCCAAACTTTTGAACGGTAGTGTACATATTCAATTCAAAAATACTTTATTGATCCCAGAGGGAGATTAATTGTTGTTGTGGCTCATAGAATAATTTTTTTAAGGAGTTGTTGTAGATCATGATGGGTGTGGGCAGGAAATATTTCCTGTAGCGCTCTGTGTTGCAGCGAAACTGAAGAAGCCTCCGACTGAAGACACTCTGTTGTTGTATGACAGTGTCATGAAGAGGATGCTCAGGGTTTTCCATATTTTCTTTTGATTTTATGAAGAATCCTTTGCATCATCATCTCCAGATGTTCCACAGTTGTCCCCGGAACAGAACTAGCCTTCTTTATCAGGTTGGAGATTACACTCTCCACAACAGACTTGTAGAGGATTTACAGCATCTTGCTGCAAACCTTGAAGGACCTAAGCTTGCTCAAGAAGTACAGTCTGCCCTGTCGCTTCTTGTAGACGGTTTCACTGTTGCGCCTCCAGTCCAGTCTGTTGTCCAGGTAAACTCCGAGGTATTTATACTCCTCAACCACCTCCACTTCTTCACCCATGATATTAGATTTATCCCTGTTTCTTCTGAAATCTACAATCATCTCCTTTGTTTTGTTCACATTCAAGACGATTGTTTCCACACCAGGACACAAAGCGGCCATATGCTATTTAAAGCAATGATTACAATGCATTTTAGTGTTTTATTTATTATACACAGACTCACCTGTTGCAACTGTTTAAAAAAATTAGTTTGGGTACAAGTAAAATTATTAGCTGTTAGTTATCCAATCTGGTTTAAAAGGGAGTAAAAAGAACCTTAAAATATATGCATGTGTATGAGTTTTTCTGGAAAAAATAAATTGTTTTAATCTTACCTTTTTCTTATTTGGGTATTGTTGGATATATTTTAATTTTATTTTATTTTTTGTCTGTATTTTGAGCACTTGGTTGATGAAACCTAATTTGACTTTAATTGTAACATTGTAAACTCCAGTGGATATGAGATTCAAACCTGGTATATTTTCAAGTGAAGGGTGACTGGAAACCTCAGGCTTTGGACAGCACACAGCACAGGGCAGGCCTGCATTGTAAAGTAATTAAATTGAGGAGCCATCTTTATTACTGGAGGACGATTCTCTGAGTCATTAAAAGCTTTGAAGCGGCTGTTAATCGATGAGTCTTTTTGTTGTTTGTGACAACTAAAGACAAACACACAAAGAGCCTTTTTCTTCTTCTGTTTTGTTAATATTCTTTCTTAGAAAAAAATTGATTCGACATCTTGTTAGTACACTCACAAAGCTGTTGTAGAGATAACATTGGCGGCTTTGTAGACCCACAGGTTACTTAGCCATGTGTTATTAAGGCTTGCACTGACCAAAAAGGATAAATAACAAACACATTTGCTTATGAGAACATCATTTCAGAGTGAATCACAGCTCATATGCTTCTAATGCATTACTGTATTTTTACCCATATTTCCAAACAACCCACCTCCCTACTGTCTCACTGTGAGAATTAATCAATTATAGTACATTTTGATATATTAATTCATCATTTATGAGAATGAACAACTTAAATTACTCAGTTCCCTACTATAAAGTCTGCTCAACTTTTGTTGCCTCAACTTGTTTTTCTTTATCTAACATTTTCTATTGATTTGTTTTTCTGTTTTTTTGTTCACACCAGGATTTCATAAGCATTATTTCAAGTAATCATTGCTGACTTCTCACGTCAACATAGAGAAATGCATTTAAATGGATAATAAGAGGGACTGGTATTGTTTAGCTAAAGCTTCTGGGGCTGCAGCCTTAATTTTAATTTTAATTTTTTTATAACCCCTGATCTCAAGACAATATGGATAATATTAATAATAATAAATATATATTCTTCTCATGCAAAAAAACTCCCAGCATAACAATTATATAATAGAATAATATGTCATGTTTGCTCAAGTATGGAAACTGGGTTTCTGCTTCACTATATTTTATACAGTAGGATCTGTTTTTTATATGGTGGACTTGTTATGCATAGAACTGCATTCATATTTTGCTCACTGTAAAAAAAGGTACTGTGGAGCTTGTACACCTGGCAGGTTGTTGTTGTTGTTGGAATCAATTGTTACCTTGGCTGTATTAGAGATGTTAGATTTTTTTTCTTATGGCAAAGGCTGCAGGTTAGTTTGTTGGTGAGGTGGTAAAATAGAAGGTGTATCTGCTGCAGTAGAGGGAACCTTCTGCATAAACCAACATATGGTGAAATGGAAGATTTTTTTGAATAGGCTTGAAAGTTATTTTAAACTTATTATTTGTTTTACGTTTTCTTACAGAAACCTTACTTTTTTTGTGGTAAAGTCAGTAAAAATACACAAACAAGACTTGGAAAACAACAAGACAGATGATTAAGCATTAAAGAGTTTATAACAGCTCAAAAGCAGCACTTTTAATACAAGAGGAAGGTTTGACGGTTGTCTTTTTTTATTAGTGCTAACATAAGTTTTTTATTAATTGCTGCTGTAGAAAACAATAGAAGTAATTCGTATTCTCGCTCAACAACAGCGCCAAAGGACGGCTGCTCAGTGTATTCCTGAAATAAAAGATGAGGCCGGCTTAAAGCACACAAATCATTCTCAAATTAATCAGATCTTTCACAAGTTTTACTCTGCATTGTATACATCCGAATCCATGAAAGATCCCAATTTATTTAAATCTTTCTTTGATAAGTTAAGTATGCCAACTGTTGAGGTCCAAATTGCAGATGACTTAGTCAAGCCGTTTAGAGAGTTAGAACTCTCAACAGCTGTGAAATCTATGCAAAATGGTAAGAGTCCAGGCCCGGATGGATTCCCCAATCAATTTTTTAAAAAGTTCGTTAAGGAGTTATCTCCAATCCTGCTATCTGTGTATCAGGAATCCCTTGTGTCTGGCAGGCTTCCACAGACAATGCGACAGGCTACAATCTCCCTTATTCAAAAAAAAGAGAAGAATCCATTGGAATGTGGCTCTTACCGTCCTATCTCGCTACTAAATGTAGATAGTAAAATACTTGCAAAAATGCTTGCTCAACGTTTAGAAACTGTTGTGCCTTCACTGATCTCAGATGATCAGACCGGATTTTTCAAACATCGTCAGTTATCTTCAAATATACGCAGGCTTTTAAACATTTTGTATTGTCCCACCCCGCCCGAGGCTACTGAGGTTATAATAGCATTTGATGCTGAAAAGGCCTTTGACCGGGTGGAGTGGGATTATCTTTTCTATACCCTGGGTCGTTTTGGTTTTGGACAGAAATTTATCCGCTGGATTGAAATCCTCTATTCACTACCTTTAGCAGCAGTGCGCACAAAAAATAATATTTCACTTTTTTTTCAGCTCCAACGGGGCACTAGACAAGGCTACCCATTGTCCCCACTTCTTTTTGCTCTAACAATAGAACCCTTGGCCATAGCACTTAGAGGTAACGCTGATATAAAAGGAATAGTAAGAAATGGCATTGAAAACAAAGTGTCATTATATGCTTATGAAATGCTTTTATTTTTGACTGATCCATGTGCCAGTTTACCAAAAGCTCTTGATCTGCTTAATTTATTTGGTAAAATGTCTGGATATAAAATTAATATACAGAAAAGTGAATTTATGCCACTGAATCCGACCAGTCAGGAAGCCTCATTTCACTCTCTGTCTCTCCCCATTAAAATAAGTTCAAATAAAATAAAATATTTGGGTATTTGGGTGGCTAAGAGATTTAAGGATCTTTATGATGCAAATTTCCCCCCACTTCAGTTGGAATTTGCTGCCATTATCTTTAGGGGGTAGAATAAATATTGTAAAAATGAATATCATGCCACGTTTTTTGTTTCTTTTTCAATGTATTCCAATTTTTTCTGACAAAATCTTTTTTTTCCTCTATAAATAAGCTCATAACTAATTTTATATGGAATAACAAGACTCCCCGAATAAGAAAAGAAATGCTACAACGGCACCGTCAACATGGGGGGCTATCCCTCCCCAACTTTCAGTATTATTATTGGTCTGCTAATATTTAATATATATTACACTGAATTCATTTACCTCAGGATGACCGTGGACCAAAGTGGTTACAACTTGAACACGCATCATGCTCACTTGTTTCTTTACATGCCCTACCTTGTTCTAAGCTACCTTATTCTGAACCTTTATCTGTTTATTGTGATAACCCAGTTGTTAAGCATTCCTTAAAAATATGGACCCAATTTCGACTTACTTTCTCTCTGACCGATATGTTTAAAGATGCTCCCTTAGTTATGAATAATATGTTTGAACCTTCTGTAACAGGTAATGCTTTTAAAATTTGGGCCTCATGTTGAGTGAAAATGGTTAAAAATTTGTATCTAGACGGAACCTTTGTGACATTTGACTATTTGGTGACACAATTTAGCATTCCTCGAAGACACTTTTTTAGATATCTTCAACTTTGCAGCTTTGTCTCTGTCACGAGGTGTGTGTGGAGAATGGACCCAAACGCACTCGCTGAAGGAAGGTGCACGATGTTTATTAAAGTGAGGAGATCGTGATGATGGTGGTGAACGGAGACACTGGACATCGGGCTGGAACGAAGAGGCAGGAAGACGACACACCATGGGGATGAAGACAACAGAGGACTAGGAGGACTAGGAGGAAGGATGAAGGATGGATGATCCGGCTGGGAGTGAAAGGAAGTGAGGAGTCTTAAAGGCAGGAGGTGAGTAGGATCAGGTGTGGATGATGAGACAGACAGGTGAAGACAATGAGGCAGGAATAGGGCAGCGTGACAGGACCCCCCCCTTTAAAGGTGGATTCCAGACACCGTGGAAAGAGTGAAAACGAAAGGGAAGAGAAAAAAAAACAAGCACCCTTGCCAGGGTGGGTGGAGGGGGCCCACGGAAGGAGGGCCCCGAGTCTCTTTGGGTACGCCCCTGGAAGTCTGGCGGACGGCCCCGGTGGTGGCCCCTGAGGACCTGGAGGTCGGGCGGACGGCCTCGGCGGCGTCCTCTGGCTGGACGGAGGTCGGGCGGACGGCCTCGGCGGCGTCCTCTGGCTGGACGGAGGTCGGGCGGACGGCCTCGGCGGCGGCCCCTGAGGACCTGGAGGTCGGGCGGACGGCCTCGGCGGCGGCCCCTGAGGACACGGAGGTCGGGTGGACGGCCCCGGCGGCGTCCTCTGGCTGGACGGAGGTCGGGCGGACGGCCCTTAGGTCCTTTTCTGAGGTTCAGGTAGTGCCATAGAGAGTCTGGAGGCTCGGACTCCTCCTCAGACGAACGTTCTGGAGGATCGGACGCCTCCTCAGACGGAGGTTCTGGAGGATCGGACGCCTCCTCAGACGGAGGTTCTGGAGGCTCGGACGCCTCCCCAGACGGAGGTTCTGGAGGCTCGGACGCCTCCCCAGACGGAGGTTCTGGAGGCTCGGACGCCTCCCCAGACGGAGGTTCTGGAGGCTCGGACGCCTCCTCAGACAGAGGTTCTGGAGGCTCGGACGCCTCCTCAGACAGAGGTTCTGGAGGCTCCAGTGACAGGGACGGGTCCTCCCTGACCCTCCCTGGGAGCTTCAGCGACGGGGACGGGTCCTCCCTGACCCTCCCTGGGAGCTTCAGCGACGGGGACGGGTCCTCCCTGACCCTCCCCGGGAGCTCCAGCGACGCATGGGGAAATGTCCATCGCTGGAGAGCCGCCGCTGTGACCGCCAGAAACACGGCAGCCACAACAACGGCGGGCTCATGGACTGGAACGGGCTCATGGACTGGAACGGGCTCATGGACTGGAACGGGCTCATGGACTGGAACGGGCTCATGGACTGGAGCTGGAACGGGCTCATGGACTGGAGCTGGAACGGGCTCATGGACTGGAGCTGGAACGGATTCTGGAGCTGGAACGGATTCTGGAGCTGGAACGGATTCTGGAGCTGGAACGGATTCTGGAGCTGGAACGGATTCTGGAGCTGGAACGGATTCACGGACTGGAGCCGAGACGGACTCACGGACTGGAGCTGGAACTGCTCCGGAAGCGGCCCCACCTCGGCGGCGTCGCTGCTTGCGGTGAGTCAGCAGAAGCGGCTCATGCCGTCGAGGACCAGTCCCTGGGGAACAGAACGCCAACCTTGTGCCGACGAATGCGGACGGTGAAGGTGCGGCGCTCCGCTCCCCGCTCCCGGAAACAGTCCCGGCGGCGCAGCGGGACCTCCGCCGGCGGACAGATGGTGGAGACGGAGAGGGCGGACCGATGATCCGATCAAACGCCTCCCTGCGAACCCTCTCCGCCTCGCTCCACAGCGCGGCGAGATCCGGAGCAGAGAACACACTCTGGAAGTGAGGGAGCACTCCCAGGATTTCCTCAGCTCCGGAAACCCGCACAGGAAAGTGAGGAGAGGCAGCGAGTCTGGCCAGGTTGGCCCAGACGTCCTGGCGGAGGGCGGCGATCTCCTGGGCGAGTGCTGGGTCCATGTTTAGGGCCGGATCATTCTGTCACGTGGTGTGTGTGGAGAATGGACCCAAACGCACTCGCTGAAGGAAGGTGCACGATGTTTATTAAAGTGAGGAGATCGTGATGATGGTGGTGAACGGAGACACTGGACATCGGGCTGGAACGAAGAGGCAGGAAGACGACACACCATGGGGATGAAGACAACAGAGGACTAGGAGGACTAGGAGGAAGGATGAAGGATGGATGATCCGGCTGGGAGTGAAAGGAAGTGAGGAGTCTTAAAGGCAGGAGGTGAGTAGGATCAGGTGTGGATGATGAGACAGACAGGTGAAGACAATGAGGCAGGAATAGGGCAGCGTGACAGTCTCATCTTATTTGAAATGTTTTCCATCACTTCCAGCAGAATCCCTTTTAGACCATTTTTTTGCAATTCCTCCTAGGTCTAAAGAGACTATTGGTAAAATTCATTCATTACTTAGTTTAGATAATTTAAAACCTCTAGATGTATTAAAATCAAAATGGGAAGAGGAACTTGATATCAGAATGACAGATGAGATGTGGCAGGCTGCTATCGATGGTATACATCCATCCTCAGTTTGCCGAAGACATAGAGTCATACAATTTAAAGTGGTCCATCGCTTACATTGGTCTAAAGCTAAACTTGCTCAAATACAGCCTAATCTTGATGATATATGTGATCGTTGCCGCACAGTATCCGGTACTTTATCGCACATGTTTTGGAGTTGTCCAAAATTAGCTGAATTTTGGAAGTCTGTTTTTATGTTATTTTCCAAAGTATTAAAAACCCACAATGAACCATCCTCAATCTCAGTACTTTTTGGGGTAACGGCACCCAGATTAGGTTTGAATACTGCTGGTAAAACAATGATAGCTTTCGCAACTCTTTTGGCCAGGCGACTTATTCGTAGGAAATGGAAGGATAAATATCCGCCCATATTTAAGCATTGGGTTAATGATTTGATGCAACATTTAACTTTGGAACAAATTCGTTACTCTATACAGGGCAATATACAAAAATTTGACACTGTGTGGCAACCAGTCCTCCAAATTATCAAAGGAATGGACTCTGATGTCATGACTCCATAAATGTACAGATAGGCCTCTTTTTTCATCTTTCAAAAAAAAAAATGTCATTTACGATATTTTCATTGTTCAGGATACTCTGGTGCAGTGGGTTGGCGGGTGGGTACGAGGGTTGTTCTTTTGTTCTGTTTTTGTGTGTGTTTTAAAAGGAAAATTAAATTAAAAGAATTTACAAAAAAAAAAAAGCAATGTTTTATCAATACTTATACTCAGCCAAATGACATCAAATGACATCACAGTATATTGTTAAATGAAAGTATTAAATGAAAATCCCTTTTTGGTTGGGTGGATGGTTTTAAGTACTAAAAATAATAATAATGGCTTGCATTTATATAGCGCTTTTCAAGACTCTCAAAGTGCTTTACAACTCCATTATTCATTCACTCTCACATTCACACACTGGTGGAAGCAAGCTATGATTATAGCCACAGCTGCCCTGGGGCAGACTGACAGAAGCGAGGCTGCCATATCGCGCCATCGGCCCTTCTGGCCAACACCAGTAGGCAAGGTAGGTGAAGTCTCTTGCCCAAGGACACAACGACATGTAGCAGGTGGAAGCTGGAATCGAACCCACAATTTCTGGGTTGCAGGCTGACAACTCTACTACTGAGCTACAGCCACCCAAAATGCTTCTGTTAGAAGTTGCTATTCCATTTTAGTTACATACCCAACGATTTATCATAAACGGTACGAGCTATGAGACAAAAAGAGCCCTACATTTCAATACACACTGCCAATATCCATTAGCATTCAGCTACTTCATAATTTTTCCAAATATTTCTGGAAGTCTTTTCAAGCTGCGGTGCAGTTTTCATATCTGGATTTGAACATGATTGGCAGTTTCCCTGACCAAGCTTTTTACATACTAGTAGACATTCCCTATGCTTATCATTCTTTTTTCTTGTCATTTTGGAGCTGAACAAGTTTTTTTTTTTTACAGATTTCCCATGTCTAGTTATTTTCTACTATCTAATACACTAAACTTGTTTAAAGCCATTGGACAATTTCTGTGGCTATAGTATTGCCATTACAATTGTTAGTACATTTTGTTCTGTTGCCATGTATTTGAAAGCTAATTCTTTTCCCTCATTTTTTTTTTCTTTTTGTGAGGAGGGTATTTTAAACACGCTTGTCGGACATGTGTGAACATAGAGTATTGACATGCTACACAGAGGACTTCAAATCCATTATCAAAGTCAGTCCCTCCGGGCTCACTTCTGCTCTTAAACAAGTTTATTTGTATAGCACATTTCAGCAACAGGCAGCTCCAGGTGCATGAAGAATAGTTGATATACAATTACAATAAATAAAATTCAAGTCAAAGCCAGTGCTGAAGTTCGGCAGACATTGTTTATTCTATTTTACCTCTTTTCCCTTTCCACTTTGGCTGGGACAGAGAGGCTGTCAGTTTATTTATGTGCCATCTGCACTCAGTAGGCTGCATATGGAGATTTAAAAAAGCTAATGTTTTTGTTCTGGTGCCTTGGTGTTTTCATTGTCTATCTGTTTAAACAGATGTGTGACTTTCCTTTTAAGTAAGTAATATTGTGCTGTTTACAATATAGACTTTTGTGTTAATCATAAATTATTTCATCGGGAAACTGCTTTTAGTAGAAGTAATTGAAAGAAAAAAAACATATTTGGTCAAAGAACTGTCTTGGGTTAGACTTTTAACATGAAAAAGTAGATGAAGTGCAACAAAACACCAGTATCGTGACCTCTGATGATGATATTGTTTTGAAGCTGGGGTCTCATTTATAAAACTTGCTTACACATAAGACTGGGTGTGAAAACTTTGTAAGTCAATATATGGCAAGTTTTGTACTTATAGTAAAAACGTGGCAGAAAAATATGTTTAAATTTAAGCACACTAAGTCCCTTGCTTACGCACATTTTTGATATGGAAGACACCTGCAGCGCAGTCAGGGAGGTGGCAAAATTGTGAATTTAAGCCACATTTTCTGACTCGCAGAGCTTAGCATACACACAAACACACAACCAACAACAAAAGTCTCTGAAATGCGAATTAAAATGAGAATCTGAATGAAAATATGTTGCATTTAAGAATTATATCACAGTATGTTCATACGTATGTCTTCAGATTATACAGCAATTGCACTTATTGGTGCATTATTTGTGTGAAGTACAAATATAAATATAAATACTGCAGTGACACTCCTGCAAAATGCTGCACAATGGATGCTTATTGAAGATCACGCCACTGGCAGCATCTGGATGGGGGGAACCGATGTACATTTCCTAAAGCAGTCCTATTAGATCTATGTGCTGAACTGAGCCCTGGGTTAGATCTGACCAGCTGGAACCATGTATCCCACTTAAAACACACCTTTTCTGTCAGGTTTCATTTATCTAGGATTGCTAAAACCAGGGCCGGAGTGGGACTTTTCAGCCCTGGAATTTTATGGCTTTGATTGGTCCATTTTAAATCATAACCTTTTCTTCTTTTTTTATCACGTAATTATAACTTTAACCTAAATGTTAGGTCTAAAATATCACACTGTTCTGTAAAGCCTTAATTTAGTCTGTTTCTAAAATGTATCCAATTCATTGCTAACAAGACTTGTAATATAGATTTATTTTAACATGAGTGCACATCTCCAACATTGTTCTTTAAAACCCATCCTTTTCGACAATATCAGAATTTATATTCTGTTCAAATAAGTGTTTATAGATATCTGAACCATTACAAATTGAATAAAAGAACAACTAAAATGAATAAACTTTAAATTAAAGAATGAAAATAAAAGTGTTGCACTTACTAACGACTATATCATCTCTTTTTTTCTTCTGCAAGAAAACAGCAAGGAAACAGTTCAAACACAAGATATGAGTCAAAGAGCAAATCTCAATTTTTCGTTACATCAAAATTTAATTCAATTCAATTCAAAAATACTTTATTGATCCCAGAGGGAAATTAAGTGTTGGTATAGCTCATATAATTAATTCTTTAAGGAGTTGTTGTAGATGATGATGGCCGTGGGCAGGAAGGATTTCCTGTAGCGGTCTGTATTGCAGCGAAACTGAAGAAGCCTCCGACTGAAGACGCTCTGTTGTTGTATGACTGTCTCATGAAGAGGATGCTCAGGGTTGTCCATAATTTTTTTGATTTTATGAAGAGTCCTTCTTTGCATTATCATCTCCAGATTTTCCGCAGTTGTCCCAAGAACAGAACCAGCCTTCTTTATCAGGTTGTTTAGCCTATTTAAATCCCTGGCTCTGATGCTGCTACCCCAACAGATGACGGCTGTAGAGATTACACTTTCCACAACAGACTTGTAGAAGATCTGCAGCATCTTGCTGCAAACCTTGAATGTCTATTTCTACAGTATCAAATATTAGGAATTATCTAATTATTATGAATAAAGAATACAAAATAAATTGCACTGCAGTCTGCACATTTGTTATTCAATGTACAACATATGTTTCTTCTAATTCCACATCAATGCCATTATCTTGGTTTTCCTCTGTATAACAGAAGTTTCAAAGAAACACGCCCAACACTCGTTTGGGCATATTGAATGGTTAAATTGAAACTAATGCTTGCTTTCTCACAACAGCTCACCTGTTTGTTCCATACTGGCAGGAGCAATCATCTCATCAGTACTGGCTCCTGGCTTTGCTTCTGACACAAAATCACATTTTAAAAAGGGTTATAATTCTCTGCACAAATATTCTCTCTTCACAAAACCCTCTGAATCAATTCAAGTCAGTTTCAATATTGTAGAACGGAATCATTTAGCATCTCAGGACATTTTTCATATACAGCAGGTCTGCACAATATTCTTCATTATATTAATTCTAATAACATTTATTCAATGAGAAGTACTACCTGCCTACTCTGGGATTTTGGGCTTATGGGTGGTGCTTGGCACTGAATCTTGCTTCTGACGAGGGGCTAAGAGAGTTTCCCAGTTATGTGGCATTGCATCATAGTACTAGTTAAATTATAATGCTATGATATGCCACACAATTTATTGAATTGGTAATTAATTATGGTGGTTTTCAGGCTGAGTTCAACATCTTGCCTTACCTGTTTCTTCGTCCTCATTTGACGTTTCAAATTGTGAGCCCGTTTTAGTAAAGAATTTGCCAATCTTTGCACATTTAGCTGTGTCTGTTTCAAGAGGCTTATCCGCACCACCCTTACTCTTTCTACTTTTCATCTTTTAAACACAACTGACCGAATGCATTGACGTGTTAGGTCAGGTTGCGGTGTGTTTGAGAGCTAGCATACGAGTGGAGGCAGAGGTGAATGACCGACAGCAGAAGAAAAGGATCAATCTACTGTATGGCATACCATTTGTGTAAACAAAAACACAAAAAAAAGAGCGAGAGAACACCAGCCCTTGCGGCCCAAACATCAGACCGGCCCACTGGGAATTGTCACTGTCCTCCCAATTAGCCACTTCAGGCATGGCTGAAACCTAAGGTCTGCTGTAATTTAGTTTTTATTTGTTCTATTTCCTTTTATTCCAATCTTATTGTTGCTACAAGAAGTAATCATATAATTCAAACTTTATATTTATTGTTCTTATTTGTTTTTTGCTTGTGCTGCTGCATTTATTTTTTATCAAGTCTCTTTACTCATGTTGTCTTACACATTTTCTTAAATCCTAGCTGTATTTTTGTCTTTTATTGCAAAGGACTTTGGTCTTCTTTTGGCAGACTAAAGGTCTATATAGATAAACACTGGTTGATTGATTGAAATAAAACTTTTACATGCCTTTACATCACCCATAAACGCCTCAATTTCAGTCACTGTGGAATTGCCCTTTCTCCACCTCTCTGTTGCCATGGTTACCTGTAAAATGCCCCATATCAGCCGGCTTTAAGTCTATGCAGAATATTCACTTGGCACTTTGCATTGACCGTTTATGGCAGAAAGTGGGAGTGTAGAAGGCGGGATATGATCCAAAAACACCTGAGCGCATTCCTTGGGAGAGTGTGATTTATAAAGCGGAAATTGTGTGCAATTGAACTTACTCAAAGTTTTATAGATCTGAGACTTACTTTGTGTAAATAATTTTTTTTGTTGCTGAGCTTAAGTATGATTTTCGTAAGGATTCTACACAAAGTTTTATAAATAAGACCCCAGAACCTTCTTTTTGCACTGGGCGCACCAAGGTGCTTTGAGGGATCCGCCTTGTTATGGCACATTGCTTTGGATGTTCAGTGGGGATTTGGTTTTATGTGGAGATCATTGAGTCATTGCTGAAGAGTGTGTTAATGTGTGGGGATTCACCTTCATGTTGAAGAAGGATACTACTGTCAGAACAGTTTCATTAGTGTTGATAATGTTTTTGCGATGCAACGTTTTTAAGTTGAAGCTAAAGGCCAAGGTATTATTAATATTAATGCAAAGGCCCAGGATTTTCGAACAAAAAAGTCCTTAGAGAGGTTTTGCTGTTTGATAGTTTTGCTTTAAAACTTTGTTCTCTCAGGGGTACAGTTTCTAAAAGTGTTTTTATTCACATGCTTTTTAACATTTTACACACCTACAGGCCCGGACTGGCCATCTGGCATTCTCCCAGGAGGCATACATGCCTTTTGGGCAGAACAACTGTTTTAGTGTTTAACCAGCCAACAAAACAGGTAGGCAGATTTCCCTTTTCCCCATTTTTCCTGACAATGAGCTGGTCTCAGTCAAACCTTTGACCTCTTGGGTTTTATTCAACTGCACACCTGCAAAAACCAAAAAGTCAAAGCATGCAGAAATGGATGAGACAAAATGCTATGAAGGGAAAAAAATTACACTCGCAAACAACAGGTCATTCAGGCAGTAAATATGTAAAACTCAACCTTCTTCATTGAGGTGGTGGCAGTTGCAGTGAGTAGAATCAGGGAAGAAGTGCTGGGCAAGATGGAGAACAGAATTTGCAGGAGGCAAAATGTAGCAATGAGTTATGCAATATTCATGTATTTCATTTTAGATGTCTCTGTTTTTATTTCAATTTTACCCAGAACAGTGGTAAATAGAATTTATTGGTAAATTACATATTCCTGTAGGGAATAAAAAAAAAAGACAATTTCAGGCAAATGTATTGCAGATGTGTTTGTAAGCTGCATTAAAAAAGCATAACATTCCGGAATCAGGAATTCTACATTACACCCACTTTTTGCAGCGTTACCGCTGGCTGCGACAAAGCCCCTCATCAAGATGCTACTACCACCATGTCCGTGTGAACAGAGTTGTCTCAAACATACTTTTTATAATAATGGCTTTCATTTATATAGCGCTTTTCAAGACTCTCAAAGCGCTTTACAACTCCATTATTCATTCACTCTCACATTCACACACTGGTGGAAGCAAGCTATGATTATAGCCACAGCTGCCCTGGGGCAGACTGACAGAACTGAGGCTGCCATATCACGCCATCGGCCCTTCTGGCCAACACCAGTAGGTGAAGTGTCTTGCCCAAGGACACAACGACATGTAGCAGGTGGAAGCTGGAATCGAACCCACAATTTCTGGGTTGCAGGCTGACAACTCTACCACTACCACTACGCCCGCCCAACAGCTTAAACAGCTACAGGTTTCTGCTACATTCATTGTTGTTTTTTAAATTTTTAAAGTGGCTTCCATTGACATTAATTTTTGCGGTAAATCAGTTTGCTTCTTGCGGCAGCAACCACAGTTGGAACCCCTCCCCTGGGAGTGGATAGAAGTTCGCAGATTATGTGTAGTTGGACAGCAGAAGTATGTGTAGATTCTAGTTGAAATAGTAGCAGACACTCGAGTTCAGCACTTAACTAGTAAACTGTCGCTGTGACCTCATGTGAAACCACAGTTTTTAGAGCTTAGATTCAACAGTGAATGCCCAGTTTTTTAAAATGCATGATTTTATGTCTTTGTAGGCCATTAATGTATTTAGCACTAGCAATTATCCAAAGGAAAATCACATAAGCTTAACTGATGGTAGGGTATGGTAGCATACAGTATATTTCGAAAGTTTGTCTCATTTAGGAGATTTCTTTGAAGCTGCTTTATAGCAAATTTGACTAAGATGCTTTCTTATGTGCAGCACCAAACTAAACAATATGTTTGACCTGTCAAACTCAATATGTTGATGATGCTTCCAAAAAGATGGGATCTTGTTTTTCATCTTTCTTATCCTATCCTGGAGTCCTTGAGTTTTAACTCCAGAAATAAAGAATGGAATGATGTGGAAATATTTCTGCTTTGCATTGTTTGCCTTCCATAAAGAGTCAGCAGGGAAGTAAAATATTGTTCCCACACAGTGAGCATTTTCTGCAACCCTGTGTCCCCTAATCCCTGCACAGCCCTTCCAGTGTGTCTCTCTATGGTTCTGTGTTCCTGACAACTGAGCATTATGACTCCTGCTGCTCTGCTGCAGAGCCTTGCTCACTCTTCAACGTTACTACTGAGTTTCAGTTGTTTGTAGTTTGAAGGAAATGCATGGAAAATGTTCTTATGTTTATAGCATTTTGGTTTAAGAGTTTCTTTTAAAGGAATGTAAAGATGCACACAACACTGTTGAAGCCAAATAAAGTAATAAAGATTTGTGTAAAGTAGAAGTAATGACTCTTAAGAGGGGCTATGTGCAATAATGCGGGTTCCAGCAATTCAGTGGTAATAAAAGTACAGTAGAAGACATTTATTTAAATCATTTTAGTCTGGCTCAGTTACAAATACAAGTGAGTATTAGACGGATTGACCAAATAACAGAGTATATTACAGTCACTTCTAAATCCCTATGGCAACCAAGCTGACTTAACAGTAGCACAATACAGTGGAGCTCCAGCACAAAGCTATTATTCACTCCCATAACCATCTGTTTTATAGTCACTACTAAATAAGGAGGGCGAGATATGGAGACAGCATATTTTAAATGTGCCAGTTACTAGAGTTCAAAATGGGCTTATCCTGATGAACAGAGCTCATATAAAAGGCTGTTTAGTTGACATCTTTCTGGTTTGTACAGACAACTCTCTTAATTTCTGATGATATTTATAAACACTTTGTTTTTACATCTCACTGAGTTTAAGATAAATGAAAATGGAAAGCCAACAACTTGATACTTCAGTTTTGAATATCTTATCCCAATATTTAATATCTGCATTGCTTTTCAATGACTCCGAAAAATAAGCAACTTTAAATAAATAACACTCCTGCATTGCATATGCATTGACGCTATAGCATACATAACAGGAGTTACATATGTAACTACGGTTCTATGAATTCCGGATGACCGCCAGAGGACAGTGCTGAGCACCTGGATATCTACGTGTGCGCAGGATAGAGGTCGGGAATATATACCAACAAAGTCACGCCATTGGACGTGACCTGGGTGACGTAGTGGTAGTCTATATACACCTGACGTACCCAGTGCTCGTTTCTTTTCGGAGTACTCGCAAGCATTCAGAGTGACGAGCAACTCTGGCGGTCATCTGGAATTCATAGAACCTTAGTTACATACGTAACTTCCATTCTATTTCATTCCTCCTGACCGCCAAAGGACGGTGCTGAGCACCTGGATGACTTCATACCAACAAGGTCATGAAGAGTCTACACTACCCGAGCATCAGCTGTGGAAAGATGAAGCAGATAACACCACTGAAGGCACCGCTTGTAGACCTGCCACATTTACTCTTCAGAAGGGGGCAAAGGTACAGGGCGAAGCCCACGTAGCTGCAGCACAGATGTCGCCCAGTGGAAGTCCTCTCAGTGCAGCCTAGGAGGCGGACATCCCCTGGTAGAATGGCACCTAACTTTAGGAGGCGGAAGACCCATAGATGTGTATGCCTGTAAAATGGCGTCAACAACCCAATACGAGAGGCGCTGTTTCGAAACAGCATAACCTTTCCTGTCACCACTATAGCAAAACAAATAGGGTATCAGTTTTATGAGTCTCAGCAGTAAAACTGATGTACCACTTTAGCATTCGAACAGGACACAGGGGACTTGAGATAGACAAGTCCAATTCAGATTGCGGGGAAAACACAGCCAAGGACACAGGCTGGTTAATATGAAAAGCTGAAAGTATTTTAGGGAAAAAGGATTGGTTGGGCCACAAGGTAACCCCAGATCCATCCGAATTCCATTGCAGACAGTTCTCAGCGACTGATAGGGTGTGGCGCTCACCTACCTGCTTTGCAGAAGAAATCGCAAGGAGAAAAGCAGTTTTGATAGACACGCACTGAAGATCAGCACTTTCCACAGGCTCGAAAGGTGTGGAACATAAGCCTTCCAGAACTAGTGGAAGGTCCCTAGAAGATATACGTGCCAGCCTCGGAGGACACAGGTGCAGAGCTCCTTTCAAAAAGCGGCACACTAAGGAATGTGCACCCACCGCTCGACCATCTACAAAGCCGTGTCGGGCTGAGATTGCAGCGACATATAACTCTCTCTCTGGTTTTGAATGCTGTGCAGCTGGAAGGATTTTTGCTGATACTTTTTTATTTTTGGACATTTGTTATGATGCATAACCATGGCAACAAGGTGGTTTACAACTGGCAGCAGCTGATTAACATCACAAAAGCTCAAATAATACCTCAACTACAGCCACAAAACCCTGAAGTGGTTGAAAAGAAGACGCCATAGATCCAGAGTATCTTCAACTACAGAGCGTCTTCAGTCAGAGGCTTCTTCAGATCTGCAGAGCGCTACAAGAGATCATCCCTCCCCACAGCCATCAGCATCTACAACAAATCTTTGAAGGAACTTGCATAATGAGTTACAACAACATTTAATTTCCCTTTGGGATAAATAAAGTAATTTTCAATTTTCAATTCAATTTTCAACTAGATAGTGGAGACAGAAAGACCTTTCTCCAGAAGTTCTAGCAAGTAGTTGAGTAATACTGGCACAGGGCAGCACCCTGGATCCATTTTTTGATTCACACACCAACTGACAAACAGCTTCCACCTGTTGTCATGCAATATCCTGGTAGGATATACACGCATTAAGGACAGTCTGAACAATATTCTGAACAACAGCCTGGTCACAAGAGTCTAACAAGGATTCTGGCTTGTATCTGCGAGATGAGGTCCTTCCTCTGAGGTAGAGCCCAAGGTTTCCCACTGAGGAGCTTCCAAATCATGGAGAACCAGATCCTCCCCAGCCAAAACGGAGGAACCAGCAGCACTCTGTGATTGCTCTTGTCGATCCTGTGAAGCGTTAACATTAGTGGTGGAAGAGGAGGAAAGGCACACAGGAGGCTCTCCCGCCATTGGTGTGCCAGAGCATCCTGCCCCAATGGACTGTCTGGTTCTGACAGAGAGAACCACTGCAGACACTGCGTCGCTGCGCTCGAAGTGAAGAGGTCCACCTCCGTTACACCATACCTCCACCCAGTGGTGTAATGGGCCCTGGAAAAGTGGGTATTCCCTCAGTTTTCACCTAAAAAAAAAAAAAAAGTAGTCCAGATAAAAAGCCCTGTTTTAGAAACAGTGACATGTAAGACTATGATTTAGTTTACCCAAAAATCTGTCATTCTACTTGCTCACTATTATAAAATGATTATGACTTGATTAGGAGCCATTTGTAGTTACTACTGGTCACACAAGCAGCTTGGATGAATGTAAAATTTATTTATCATGAGGCAAACATGGTGTTTCGATTATTTTCTACACATTTATTTAAATAAAATACATCAAATCTGAAGTTGACAATGAATTCTTCTTCATATTTCATCTTAAATAAAAACACAAATAATTATCTTCCAAACATCAAAACCAATTAGATAAACTTAAAAGTGCACTGTCATAAAATTGTTGGAATGTTTTCATACAGTTCATTAGTGGTTTTAGGTCCTTGGGCTCACTACTGGGCTCTTCCAGTAGGTCCCGCATCCCATTCAGTGTTTGGTCTGTGCACAAGTTAAATCGCTTACACAGTCGCCTAACTTGTTCTTCACCACGGCGGATGCTGGGCTTTGATGGCCACTTACTCTGATCAAGGATGCTGAGGTCCATGATGGTCTCATCTTCAAAAGACAAGCGTTTCTCCAGATTGTTCACAAGGCTTTATAAGAACTGGCCTGGATTGATAGACTTCAGCTTTGCATTTGTTTTCAGGGCTATAGACCGATACTCCCTAGTCTGTTTTGCTTCTAAAGCCTCACTATATTTCTCACCTGAACTCTCTTTGAATGACTGGATCACTCTGATTGAGCGTTTCAGCAGATGCTCTGCTCTGAGGAGAGTTATAGAACGAGACTGAAGCTCCTTTGACAGGAGACTTAGTTCATGGAGAGTGTTGTACATGAGGCCAAGGTCACAAATGAATTCTGGACTTTGAACACGGTCTAACAAACCTCTGTACATCTGCCTCTCTTTGGTGGACCTCATCTCGTCACTGCAAGCATTTTTAAAGTGCTGTACAAGAGCTCCCAGGGATGTCCAAACAGCACGAACAGTCCGAAAGCTACTGGCCACCCAGCGTACATCCACGATTCTGCCAATGCGAAGAAGTTGTGAGCCTACTTCAGCTGCTGTATTTACAAGTTCACGTTAATTTTTGTTTGACACACTATACAGAGAGTACAGCTTCTGGATAAAAGTTTTAAAATGATTGACAGAGTTTACCTCGTCAACTGCATCTGGCACAGCAAGTTCAAGTCTATGGTTCATACAGTGCCATACAAAAAGCTTTGGGAATCTCGAAATCAGCCTGGTTGCTACTCCTGACTTCTTTCCTAGCATGACACTGGCTCCATCAGATACAAATGTTACCCAGTTTTCATGAAGCCACTCTTCTGTAAAGCCAGCATTAGTTAAACAGGTGAGTAATGCCTGTACTATGCCACCTGCTCTCTGATTTTCCAGTTCAACAAGTTCCAGGAATATGAACTCAGGGCTTTCTTCTTGAATTGATGCTTTAATGGAAACTGTCATGACAGCTTTGTGACTTAAAGAAGATGCCTCGTCAATTAGGACAGCTAACTTACTGGATGATGCTACAATGCTACTGACGATTTTGCTCTGCATCTCACTAGCAACATGTTGTATTATTTGTGTTGCACTGTAACGTGAATGAAGAATTGAGCCCATTTTTACACCATTCAGTTCCTGCAGCTCAATGAGGCTCTCATGGTCAGAAAAGGGTCGGTTCTTTTTGGCCAGATGGTAGGCTGTTCGAAACACAGCTTCAGTTTCCTTCATGTAGGACTCAGTCATAGTCTCCACTGCATTCTCAATGGCAGCTTCTTTCTGTTGCTCTGTCACCTTTACAGCCTGAGTGTGGGCCTTGGACAACCCATGTTTCCTCACCTTATTTCTCAATACTGACAGACTTGTTGTTCTACTTCCCTGGCCAGACACCTGAATTTCAAAGTTCATCCATTCTCTTGAGAGTGATACACCTTGTTCCTTGTTGATCCCAATGGAGTTCACACTGCTACAGACCAGACATCCTGTGAAGCATAAACAAACAATGTAACTACTCCTGTATCCACAGCTGTACATGTGCATGGTTATTTGAAAGTTATCTGTGCCCACTGTTTCAGAAGTTACCCAAACTAGGAATCTACCTAAACTTACCCAATTTTTTGTTTTTGGATTCCAACCAGGGGTTCTTCGATTTGAAGTCTTCTGTTTGTTTAGCACTCCACAGGTCTGGCCAGTCATTATTGATGTCTACAGAAAAAACAAAAATAATTATGCATCTCCCTGTCTCTGTCTCTCTCTCTCTCTCTCTCTCTCTCACACACACTCACACTCACGCAGACACACACACACACATACGCACACTACTGTGATCGCAATAGCCATCAGCAAGACATGGGTCCCCCTCTTTACATTAACAATCTGTATAACCAAGTGGAAATATTTTCAGCAAGTAAAGCTGAAGCATACAGGAGATCAGTGAGTGAAATACTTGGGAGAGTTTGTTTAACAAAATACAACAAATTTGACAAAAAATGTACAAAATGTTATATAACAGTAGCATTGTAAAAAAAACAAACATGGACACAGACAAAATAAATAGAATGGCAATAAACATCACACAGAAATTCATCTATTGTTACAAGCTATATCAACATTCAAAATTAGGCTTAATCTGTCAAAATCACTTTTTGTTACAGTGTGAGGACTTTACTTTTCAATAAACTGGAGATGCAATTTACTGCCTCTATGTTCTGACCTGGTAGTGGTAGACTGGGTCCTTGTCTATGCTTACACTGACTGGCCTGGCCAGCTCCCAGTTGAGAGCTGCCAGTGCTGCTGGTTTCAGGGGTGGGGTCTGCCTGGGACTGGTCTAGGCCTGATTTGTGCCTCTTTACAAAAAAGTCAGCAATATCTCCCTTCCTTTTCATTGTTATCTGTCCCTATACAAAATTAAACAGCCTGATTAGACCTCAATATTGTTTTAGGCTGAATCTTAAACTATTTGTCCCCATTCTTGAGTTTTAACTTACGTAAAATTCAACTACCAGCCTAGCTACTATAAAATTAAACTCGATCATTTAGGTTAGTTAAGGCTAAGTAACTTGGCTAACGTTATAATTTAGACCTTCACCATAACAAACAAGCTTCATAGATATTAAGATAATCAGTTTCATCTAAAATTACAGTCTGGTATGAAATTCTTCCAAACTTGGTTAATTAAACACTTACTGAAAAATGCTGCGGTTTCCCCACATCATCCCAATCTAGCTAGCTTCACAACGTTAGCCGATTCGCACAGTTTAACTATTAGAGACAAAATCTCTTCTCCTCTAAATGTGCATTCATATTGCCAGTAGTTTAAAACAATGATTCATTTGGAAACCACCTGAAAACTTACCTCAGAATTGTGTCTTCCATCAACTGGGGTGGCACACCGCCGCTTGTTGTTATTTCTTCCTCTGTTGTTTGGCCTGCTGCCGTTATCGTAGTCAAGTGGCACCGGCACCTGAGTTTTTTTGTTTTTTTTCACCGGCACCTGACCTGAGGTACTCCTCGGCATGACCCGCCATACTCTGCCTCTGATTGGCTCATCACTCCTCATGCCTAAAGTTAACCAATCTAATCAGCGAGTAACAGCCAATTAGAGGCAGAGGAGGGTGGGTCATGGCTTCACCATCCTTGAGGAAAAAAATGGGCAATCTGGCTCACAGATATTACTGAACGGTGCGTATCAATGGGGATTTAGAAGTGGGTATACGCGATGCTGACTGAAAAATAAGTAGGTATACGCCGTATACCAGCGTATACCCTGGACTACACCAGTGTCTCCACCTAATCATTTCAACAACAACTGGGTTCAGTCTCCAATCTCCCGGTGGTGGTTTCTGTCTGGTGAGCAGATCCACAGCACAGTTCTGCACGCCGGGCAGATGAACCGCTCTTATACTCCGAAGGCGTGGTGAAGCCCACAGAAGGAGCTTTTGAGCCTCCACCAGTGAGTGAGTGGACCTGGTGTCCCCCTGATGATTTATTAGGAAGACTGCAGATGTGTTGTCTGACCGGAAAAGGACATGTTTCCCTTCCAGGGCAGGCAGAAAATGCTTGAGAGTTAGTCGAACAGCACGTAGCTCCAGTTAATTTATGTGTTGAAGTTTCTCCTGGGGGTTCCAGACACCCCTCACCATTATGTGGTTCCACACAGCCCTGTAGGGCAGTTCCATACGCCTTAGATCATGTGAGACGAGATTAATCACATCCTCCATCCTCTGTGGGAATTGGGAGGCAGTCATGGCTACTGAGTCGAAGGCAATGCCGATGAAGATCATTTGTTGACTCAGAATCAAAGAACTCTTTGCAAAATTCACTGTGAGACCCAACTGAGACACGTAGTCCAATAGGATGGATGTGTCATTGTGTGCCTGCTCCCAAGTCTGAACGCACACGAGCCAGTCGTCTAGGTAGGTAATGATTCGCGGTCCACGGGCCTGCATCAGGGCAAGCGCTGCAGCCACATATCTGGTGAATGAACGGGGGTGGGGTGGCGAGACAGAGGCCGAAAGGAAAGACTCTGAATTGGTACGCCATTGAAACATCAATGTGTCAACTACTGAAATAATGTATTTGTGTAGTTTTCTGAAATATGTACAGGTTGCAAAATTCATTTAAATGCAGTCATTCCACTGTTACAACTGTCCCAGTGCACGGTGACGGTTGTAACATGTAACATATTTAGAATATGCATAATTATTCAAAGAAATGCTCAAAATGAAAAAAAGATTATTTATTGTTACCAGGTCGGCTCACAGTTTTCTTTCACTGTTGGGAACTTCTAGATGAGGAGGGGAAGGGGGTTGTTGACGTCAGTATGTGGAACCCTCACTGTTCCACACACCCACAAGGTGCCCCTTTTTCCACACTGAGCACCTGCCCCTCAAAAGGTCTGTGTATACCACTGATGCTGCACACATGTGCCACTGCAACATAATTAATTCAAGTGGGAATCAAATGTAGCAATTACCTAATAAGATTGCTTAATGTCATGCTATGTTTTGCACACGCTCTGCCTGTGCTGGTGAAAGATTTAGTTGCGTCTGGATGCTGAATAGCTGTAGCAGCTCTGTCTGGTGCAGTCTGGCCTACTTTCAAATTAATAAAACTAAACTTTGACTACTATGAAGAGAATCATAGATTGTGTGTAAGGCAGTGAACTTTCATCTTCAGGTTATTTTCAGGTTTTGAAAGACTATAAAATGAGATTGTGACATCACAGCAGTAAATACAACAAACCATCCCAAAATATGTAAATATATCTAACAAAAATACAGCTAAATCTCTATTCAGTGGTATGCCTTCCACTGTTTTAAGTTTTAAAACACATTTTTATGTATTTCTATAAGTTTAATGCTTAATGGAGAAATCACACTCAACTGTGCAGCAGAAGTCAGGACCTTACAGTATATTTGTTCAGCATACAGATATGCACTACTACCTTTTGCTGTAATTTCTGAGTTGTTAAATCTCAGATTGTTTCAAATCCAAGTTAACTCCCTATTGTGGATGACCAGTGTAGATATACTTACAGGGGAAGGATTTTGCTTCTGAAGCAATAAAACTGTTTTACCTAATTTAACACATCTGAGCAGTTCTCGAGCTTTAGGCCATGCATCACAGCCACCTCTAAATTCGATTAGGCTGTCAAATATAAGTATTTTATCCCCCACCCCTTCCCCTGCACCTCGTCTGTCAGTGTGATTTAGAGCTGTGCTGTTTCCAGAACTTTCATTGTTGTGTGAAAGACTCAGCATCTTTCAAAGAAGCTTTTTTCTCTCTTATTATCTTCAAGCCTTTACTGTTTGTTGCATGTGGCTTACCTACCATTCTCCGCAATGTGCTGTAGCAACGATGTTTTAAATTTCTGCATATAATTTTGATAAGTACATCATAATGTAATATGGTTGTCAATATATTATACAAAAGCTAGGGGCTTTTGGGAAAATAAATGGAAATGACTTAGAGCGTGTGATTGTTTATTTGTATCAACATTGAAATGCAGTGTGAAAACCAGATACCTGAGCAATTCAATTCAGTTTATTTATATAGCGCCAATTCACAACTGATGTCATCTCAAGGCACTTAACAAGAAGTCATTTCAATACATTTATACAAACATTCCAATCAGTTAAAAAGTTTCCTATCTAAGGAATCCCAGCAGATTGCGACAGTCATTGGCGTGAGGTTGGGCAGACTTTCCAACCACAGCAATCCTTCAGCAATCCCTCATACTGAGCAAACATGTAGCGACGGTGGAAAGGAAAAACTCCCCTTTAACAGGAAGAAACCTCCAACAGAACCAGGCTCAGTAGGAGCGGCCATCTGCCACGACCGTCTGGGGGTTTGAGAAGACAGAGCAGAGACATAGAAGGAACAGAAGATCTGAAATAAGAGAACTTTCTATGTTACAGAAAGTAAAAAGTTGATAACAGGACACAGTGGATGTTCAGTTACTGGGAGCATCATCACAGTCGATGCCCCCCGTTCAACAGGGCATTGCAGCCAAGCAGGATACCAGACCAGGTGTAGCTTCTATGGAGAGAAAAACACTGAGAGAACACAAAGTTAATAGTCGAATTAACAAAATGTACTGTAATACAACTGGAGAGTAGTAGTAGAAAAGGAAGTAGCACAGTGAAGAAAATTGCTAAGTCTGTCCTCCAGCAGTCTAAGCCTATAGCAGCATAACTACAGAGCTAGCTCAGGATGACCTAAGCCACTCTAACTATAAGTTTGATCAAAAAGGAAAGTTTTAAGCCTGGCCTTAAAAGTAAACAGAGTGTCTGCCTCACAGACTAAAGCTGGGAGCTGGTTCCACAGGAGAGGAGCCTGATAACTAAAAGATCTGCCTCCCATTCTACTTTTAGAAATCCTAGAAACTACAAGTAAACCTGCAGTCTGAGAGCGAAGTCCTCTGTTGGGAACATATGAAACAATTAGATCTCTGATGTAAGATGGAGCTTGATTACTAAGGGCTTTGTATGTAAGAAGAAGGATCTTAAATTCTATTCTGGATTTAACAGGAAGCCACTGAAGGGAAGCTAAAACAGGAGAAATGTGATCTCTCTTTTTAATATTCATCAGAACTCTTGTTTCAGCATTTTGGATCAACTGAAGGCTTTTAATGGTATTTTGTGGACTACCTGATAGTAAAGAATTACAGTAGTCCAGCCTTGAGGTAACAAATGCATGGACTAGTTCCTCAGCATCACTCCTGGACAGGATGTTTCTAATTTTAGCAATATTCCGGAGGTGAAAGAAAGAAATCCTAGAAAACTGTTTAATATGGGATTTAAATGTCAAGTCTTGGTCAAAAATAACGCCGAGGTTCTTTGTTATTACTGGGGGCCAATTTAATGCCATCCAGATGAAGTGATTGACTAATTAGTTTCTGTTTAAGAACTTCTGGTCCAAAGACAGCAACTTCTGTTTTGTCAGAATTTAAAAGCAAAACGTTTAGGGTCCTCCATGTTTTTATGTCTTCCAGACATGCCTGTAATCTACCTAACTGACTGGGTTCATCAGGATTTATGGATAAATATAGCTGTGTATCATCGGCATAGCTGTAGAAATGTATCTCATGCTGTCTAATGATTCTACCAATTGGGAGCATATATATGGTGAAAAGAATTGGTCCAACCACACAACCCTATGGAACTCCACAAGTAACCCTTGAGAGTGAAGAACATTGATCATTTAGATGAACAAACTGGAATCTATCAGACAAATATGATTTAAACCAGCCTAGTGCTGTTCCTTTGATCCCTGCAACATGTTCAAGCCTTTCTAAGAGAATATTATGATTGACTGTGTCAAAAGCAGCACTGAGATCTAACAAAACCAGAACAGACACCAGTCCATTATCTGAGGCCATGAGAATATCATTAGTAACCTTCACCAGTGCTGTTTCAGTGCTATGATGAGCTCTAAAACCTGACTGAAACTCTTCAAACAGCTCGTTACTGTTTAGATGCTCACAGACTTGATTAGCAACAATTTTCTCAAGGACTTTGGATAAGAAAGGAAGGTTAGATATAGGTCTGTAATTCACTAAGTCATCTTGATCAAGGGAAGGTTTCTGGAGTAAAGTTTAATTACAGCTATTTTAAATTCCTGTGATACGTATCCGTTGGGGGGGGGGGGCAGGAACCAAATGGAACACTTCCTTAAATTATTTGGTTGGAATTGGGTCCAACATACAAGTTGAAGGTTTAGATGAGGCTAATATTTTTGATAATTCCGAAAGCTCGACTGAATCAAAACTGCCTAAGCACAAATGAGGTTCTACAGTCCTCATTTACTGAGGAAGAAGTAATCATGTTTGGGAGGATGCCAATGATTTTATTTTTAATAGAATTAATTTTATTTATGAAGAATCCCATAAAATCATCACTGCTAAGAGCTGGGGGAATAGTTGGCTCAACAGAGCTAAGACTCTGTGTAAGTTTGGCAACTTTACTAAAAAGAAACCTAGGATTGTTTTTATTCGCTTCTATTAATGATGGAAAATATGCTGTTCTAGCTTGTCGAAGGGTCTTTTTATACAGCAGTAGACTGTTATTCCAGGTTAAATAGGAATCCTCTAGGCGTGTAGAGCGCCATTTTCTCTCCAACTTCCTAGTATTCGTCTTTAAAGTACGCAACTCTGCGTTAAACCAAGGAGTCAGCCTCCTATGGCTAGCCACTTTCTTTTTTAAGGGGGCTACAGTATCTAATGCCAAACGCAATGAGGAAGTAACGCTGTGAAGCAGAGCATCAATTTCTGAAGGGTTAGAGATAGAATTGCTGCCATCCACTGTGTTACCCTGAGACACTGAGGAAAGTAAGAATGGAACAGATTCTTTAAAAATTGTTACAGCATTGTCTGATAAATCTCTACTAAAATGAAATTTTCTTTCAGATTTAAGATGGTCAGTTAAAGTAAATTCAAAAGTCATCAAGAAGTGGTCAGACAGGACCAGGTTATGTGGGTGGACTGTTATTCCCTCACACTCAATACCGTATGTCAGTACAAGGTCCAAAGTGTGTTTACCCGAGTGGGTCGATCCCTGTACTTTTTCAGTAAAGCCAATTGAGTCTAAAATAGCATTAAAGGCTGCATTTAGGCTATCACTTTCAGTATCCACATGAATATTGAAGTCCCCCACTATAATGACCCTATGAGTATTTAATACTAAATCAGATAAAAAATGTGAGATCTGATCCAAGAATTGAGAGTAAGGGCCTGGTGGACGATACAAAACCACAAACAAAAATGGTCTTAATGTTTTGCAACTTGGATGAGGAAAATTAAGGGTTAGATGTTCAAAAGAACTGTATCTATCAATTGGTCTGGGACTAATTAGTAAATCAGAACGACAAATGGTTGCAACTCCTCCTCCTCGCCCAGTACTTCTAGGAATGTGAAAATTTTAATAACTGGAAGGAGTTGACTCATTTATACTGACATAATCCTCCTGCTGCAACCAGGTTTCTGTGAGACAAAAGAAATCAATGTGATTATCACAAATCAAGTCATTTACTAACAAAGTCTTTGAGGAGAGAGATCTTATGTTTAATAAACCACATTTAATAGATTTATTTTCTGTTCAGTCAAAGTCGTATTTATCTTTATGAGATTTCCATAATTTGCTTTTCTTGGCTTAACTTTTAATCCATTTAATTTTGGCCGTGGGCAACACACTGTTTCTATAGGGTAATGGGTGGGTAACAGTACAGAAGCAGCAGAGAGGTGGGTTAAACTACGACTCTGCTTCCTGGTCTGGACCCTGGGTTGTCAGTGTTTTGGAGGACTAATAAATTCGGCAATATTCCTAGAAAGAAGAGCTGCTCCATCCAAAGTGGGATGGATGCCGTCTCTCCGGATCAGACCAGGTTTTCCCCAAAATGTTCGCCAGTTATCAATGTAGCCCACATCGTTTGCAGGACACCACCTAGACAACCATTGATGGAATGACATCATGCGGCTAAACATGTCGTCACTGGTCCGATCAGGCAGGGGACCAGATAAGATTACTGAGTCTGACATTGTTTTGGCAAACTTACACACCGAAGCAACACTAATTTTTGTGACCTCCGATCGGCGTAACCGGGTGTCATTGCCGCCAGCGTGAATAACAATCTTACTGTATTTACGCTTATCTTTAGCCAGCAGTTTCAGGTAGGATTTGATGTCGCCCGTTCTGGCCCCTGGCAAGCATTTGACTATGGTCAATGGTGTCTCTAATGCCACGTTTCTGACTATGGAGCTGCCAATTACAAGGGGCGGCTTCTCAGCGGGTGTGTTGCTGAGTGGGGAAAATCTGTTAGAAACGCGGACCGGTTGGTGGTGGCCCGTGGGGTGTGTCCTAGAACTATGCTTCCTACGTACAGTCACCCAGCCGGCCTGAGGTCCCGGCTGCGCGGGCTCTACCGGAGGACAGCTAGGGGGTTCTATCCTTGTTGGCTCTGCGCTGGCTAATGGGCTTCGGCTATCTGCTGGTTTTTCAACAGCGCGGAGCCGTGCTTCTAATTCTGATACCCTCGCCTAAAAAGCTACAAAAATATTACATTTATTACAGTTACCATTATCACTAAAGGAGGCAGGGAAGTAACTAAACATCTGACACAGAGAGCAAGAGAGAAGAGAAGAGTTAGAGACAGGAGAAAGAAGAGTAGCCATAGCCGCAATGAAGCTAAGCTAACTGAGCTAGCGAGACCTTACCACCCCAAGAAAAACTGTGTGAAACAGAAGGAGTTCCCAAAACGTAAAGTACACCACCACAAAACGTGTGTTTTATTGTGCTTGTGTGTTAAAACAACTTAAAAAGGCCTCAGCACAGAGAAAATAAGATCAATTCAAGAGAGTCTGAACACCAAACAGCTTACAAGGAGTGCAAGAGCGACAACAGGAAATGACGCAATACGGCTTACCCCGTCAGCATTTTTGTTTTGTGTACAGTTATTTTTATGATTTTTTTCTTCTTTTTTCAGATGAGCTTGTCCAGCTATAAAATAACCAAGTATCAATATCAAAGGTTTTATTGGTAATATATGCAGCAAACAGTGTTTTATGACACCATCAATATATACATGTTGTATTGCCGAATTAATTTTATGTCTCCTGTTGTTGTCAAGATTGTTGAAATGGTAACAGAATTTTATCAGTTTTGACAAACAACTAAACCAAATATTTTGAACTTTTACTGCCGTGTTCAATCACAAAAGCAGAACTGACACAACAACCTTATGTGCTGAACTGGTGCTAACATTAAGGAATTTATATCCAGCCTCAGAATAGAGTAGGGCAATTCTGGATTACTGACAACTATTCCCACTGCTCCACCTCATTGTGATGAATGGCTCCAATCGTGTTCTCCTGAGAAGGGTAACATTACATCTTTGAAATATTGTTAATGAGGCTGAGACTGGAGGGTTTTTCCCTTCTGTCACCAAACATGAGAGGCTTGTTTAGAATACACAATGCATGATGTGCATATAGGTTTCTCTTTATTTTGTTTGATCTAAAACTCTGTCTCCAAGAAAACAGGGTTGCTCATATTTTGATCTTGATTTATGGTTTGTGTATAAACCAAGTTTATAGTATATATATATATATATATATATATATATATATATATATATATATATATATATATATATATATATATATATATATATATATTCGAAGATCCTAATGTAATTATCTAGTATAACTTTGACCAGGACACTTATTAGAACAATAAAAATCTTCTGTAATTAGCAGCAAAGCTCTATTATTGCCTAGTAATGTGGAAAGATTTTGGAATTTTGCCATTTATCATTCAACAGTTTATGAGAGTACAAAACTTACAGCCTGCCAACTAACAGTAACATGACCTATCACTTTGGCATGGGCTGGTAGGACAGCCGACTGTGGTTGAGGAGGTAAGAGCTCGTTCTGTAACTGGAGGGTTGCAGGTTCGAGCCCTGCTCTGTGGTTGTCAGAGGGCCTGGTGGCAGCAGTGTCCAGCAGCCTCGCTTCGGTCAGTGTGCCCCAGGGCACATTGTTTCTTACCATCACCACTGTGTGAATGTGTGCGTGACTGGGTGAATGACTGAATGTAGTGTGAAGCGCTTTGAGGTCCTCAGGACTAGATAAAGCGCTGTACAAGTACAAACCATTTACCATTCTAGCAGTAAGTATGATAACCTTTAGCACAAATATTTTGATTCCATTGGATAAAGAAAACATCCATCCATCCGAATAAGAATCAGAAAGGTTATTACCATGGGTGTGAACAGGTTCGCAACATTAGGAAATTGCTGCGGTACTTTGAGCAAACATAAGATAAACACTTCTAAGCATGCAATAAATAAATTAAAACAAATTAAATGGGGTAAACAGATTATTATATACATTAGTGCAGGTTATGATCGGTGCAAAATCAGACAAAACACAACACAGGGTCATGTGACTGAAACAGAGCGGGTGGTGGGACGGTTTTAGGGTAATTGTTCATCCATCTACTTTCTTCCGCCTATCCGAGATCTGGTCGCGGGGGCAGGAGCTTAAGCAGAGAGACCCAGGCTTCCCTCTCCCCAGCCTCTTGGACCAGTTCCTCAGGGGGAATCCCAAGGGATTCTCAGGCCCTCCAGCGTGTCCTGGGTATTCCTCTGGGTCTCCTCCCGGTAGGACGTGCCTGGAACACCTCACCAGGGAGGCATCCTGGCCAGATGCCTGAGACACCTCAACTGACTCCTTTTGATGTGGCGGAACAGTGGCTCTACTCTGAGCCCCTCCCAGGTGACTGAGCTTCTCATCCTATCTGTAAGGGAGGGCCCAGACACCCTGCGGAGGAAACTCATTTCAGGCGCTTGTATCTGAGATCTTGTTCTTTCGGTCACTACCTAGAGCTCATGACCATAGATGGGGGTAGATCGAAAAATAAATCAGGAGCTTCGCCTATCGGCTCAGCTTCCTTCACCACGACAGACCGGTATAGCACTCTGCCTATTGAGCTCCCATTCCAATAACAAAAAAATATCAAATGGTCATTAAATATTGAATAATTTCCCATTTATTAACAGAATTGCAACTTCTGTTACCTTTGGACACCCACACCCACATACGCACGTGCACGCATGCATGCACGCACGCACGCACGCACGAACACACCCACACACACACAGATATCTATGATACTGATTCAGACTAAGGACTGGCTTAGGGAACAGTGTTGTTGATGCTTTTTGTGCTTTGAATAACCTTTACTTTTCTATGTTGTCAGCAAACTTCAGAAATATAATCCTTGCAATTCTTTAAACCTTTTTTTTTCTTTAAACTATTTTTCCTAAGTCTTAAGGCAGCATTTGAACTTGGCAAAATAGTATTATTAACCACTTGTCATAGGAGTTAAGAGTTTAATGCTTTTTCAAAATGAATCTATTAATCCACTTTAAAGTTGATTAACCCTGTGATCAAATCTTTATTTTCCCTTTGTTTCAATAAAAATAGCTTGAAGTGTTGTGCCAGTTAACCCTGAAAGTAGTGTTTGATTCTCTTCAGCTGTTTATCTACACTAACATTGACATTTCTTTAAACACTTTGGGAAACACCAGATGATGGTGGTTTGTATGTGTTTGATTAATTCAAAACATTCAAATAAGCTGTAGGCTGACCTGTAAGTGTATTTTAATGGAACACATCAACACACTGCTTCCCCGTTTCCAAATAGGTAATTTTTTATCTTTTTCTGTGCTTGATTGTATATTTTTGGGTGTCATAAGTCTTTAACATTTCAAGAACACAACCTAACACTTTGTTTTGGACCCCATATACTTAAAATGCCTAATTTAGTTAACTTTTCAGCTTTGTAAGGGAAAAGTACCTTACTTTTCCAGATAAAAAAGGGGGGGTGGGGATCCGCCAATCATCCCTACCCCTTACCAACTTTAACTTCAAATCATGCTGCATTCACAATCTCTCTGAAGTAGATGGTTAGTTTATTCCTAATTATTTTCCCCTTTGGTAGTAACTGCCAGTTCTAATCATGGGTTGGGGGTTAATCAACTCTTCACTCAGGTCCTGGAAAGTGCTAGAAATCTCACACTGGGTTTATAACAATTCCAGAAATGAATAAATTAGCTCGCACAAATGTTTCAAACAGGTACTGATTAATGAAGTGTACAATAATTTTTTTTTGCGTTTTTGCCAGTTGCTATGGAGAGAGACAAAAAGTATGAAAAAAGTAAGAAATTTGCACGCTAAATTTTACCTAATATAGGAGAACTATGAACTTTCCCAGTTTTTTGTTTTGTTTACCAAAAGTGAAGGATTTTGTCATTTGGGCTTAAATTAGTCATCCGCCTTTGTGCTGAACATGTTCTTTTCAGAGTCGCAAGAGCTAAATGTCTCTGCATGTGTTTTGTCTGAGAATCTTTATCTTTCCATCATTACAAAAGCAGTTGTAAATAAAGATATTGTTGGAGAAGAATATTGTTAAATGAGAATGTTTATTTCCGTTTTGTGGTCTGTGTTTTTATCGGTTTATTCCAAGCAGATATTTGATATTTTGAAAATAACTTGTGAAAAGATGGAATAAAATACCATATAAGGAAAAAATGAAAATGTGTATTCCCCAATTTCCTAAGGTGACTTTTGAACTTAGCAAATTAGTATTAGTCTTTGGAGTTAAGAGTTTAATGCTTTTTCAAAATGAATTTGTTATTCCACTTTAAAGTAGATTAAATTAGTGATGAAATATACGTTTTCCTTCATTTCTGAAAGAATAGCTTGATGTGTTGTGCCAGTTAACCCTGAACAAGAAGTAGTTTGAAATACTCTTCAGCTCTGTTAGAGTATTGTATGCTTCATTGATTGAAGGATATCCAGATTGGAGTTTTAAAAGAGTGGAATTCCTCTAAAATCTGGATTGTGTTTAAGCACATATGCTGACAAAATCGTCACTTCCGCAAATCTGGACAGTCATTTCAGCTATTTACTGGTACAATGCTCTTAGGTAAAAGTTAGAGGTAACTAAATGGATTAAACTACAGCTTTATCCTTCTGCTCATCTGTCAGTTTAATCTTGTAGTTGTAATAGCTGGGGCATTATTCATCAGTTTATATTACATTTAAATCAAAATTAAATGTGTTTTAGTCTTGTATAAATCAAGCAAGGAGGCATACATTCTTACAAATCAGTTCCCCACAAAGATTTCCTGCGTATGAGTTAGAGCTAAACCATCTTTGTGCTGAGCATATACAGACACACAGCAATCACCAAGCTCTCGCCTTGGAAGGAAAATGCTCTGGGTCTTTTATTTTGCTTGGGATACCAAAGGTTTGCCACTGAAAATCTTTCCCCATTTTCCACAAGAACACTGTCCTCGCAAATGTTCTATGAGTTCAGTTTTCTGTGCAGATAAAAGTAAATTGCGTGGGATCAGGACTCAGGAGCTGGTACAACTTGGGGTCCAGGTACTGGCTGGGCTTGGCCTGGGGATGCCGTCCGCTGCGGCTATCGGTGGGGCGCCCCGACGTAGGGCAGGGGTGGGGCGCCCCGCTTCGGCCGGTCCCTGGTCGGGTCCCTGCTGGAGGGTTGGGGCTACCCTGGGCCCCGACTCTCCCGGTCCATGGACGGGCCTGCCCTGGCGCGGCCGGTTGCCGGCGGGGCCCGTGGGCTCGTCACTGCTGTCCCCCGGGCCCCTGCATAGTAGCCGCTGGACGTTCCCCTGGGGTTCTCCTCTGCTCCTCTCTTGGGGGATGCGATCGGCCCCGCGCTGGTCCACCTGGGGCTTTGGGGGTCCTTTAGACGTCTTGGCTCCGATCTCCTTCATGTCTGCATCGATTCCTGGGAGACGATTGATGGCTGCTCACACCAGCTATCGAACACTCTTATGGAGAAATGTTATATGTACCACCATGCTCACACACACACATAGGTGTGGGGTCTCCGGTGTTTATAGTTATTTTTTGGGCTGAGATTATCATTACTAAACTCAGCAAAAAAAGAAACATCCACTGAATTTCAACTGTTTTTACTTTCAGTAAACTTAATGTGTGTAAATATTTGTATGAACACTAAAAGAGTCAACACCATAAGACATAAACTAAAAATGTTTCACAGACATGTGACTAACAGAAATAGAATAATGTGTCCTTGAATGAAGGGAGGCTCAAAATCAAAAGTACCAGTCAGTATCTGGTGTGGCCACCAGCTGCTTGAAGTACTGCAGTGCATCTCCTCCTCATGGACTGGACCAGATTTGTCAGTTCTTGCTGTGAGATGTTACCCCACTCTTCCACCAAGGCACTTGCAAGTTCCTGGACATTTCTGGGGGGAATGGCCCTAGCCCTCACCCTGCGATCCAACAGGTCCCAGACGTGCTCAATGGGATTGAGATCCCGGCTCTTCGCTGGCCATGGCAGAACACTGACATTGCTGTCATGCAGAAACTCACGCACAGAACGAGCAGTATGGCTGGTGGCATTGTCCTGCTGGAGGATCATGTCCGGATGAGCATGCATAAAGGGTACCACATGAGGGAGGACGATGTCTTCCCTGTACCGCAAGGCACTGAGATTGCCTGCAATGACAATAAGCTCAGTCCGATGGTGATGTGATATACCGCCCCAGAACAAGACGGACCCCCCACCTCCAAATTGATCCCGCTCCAGGGTACAGGCCTCGGTGTAACGCTCATTCCTTCGACGATAAACGCGAATCCGTCCATCACCCCTGGTGAGACAAAACTGTGACTCATCAGTGAAGAGCACTTTTAGCCACTCCTGTCTGGTCCAGCAAAGGTGGGTTTATGCCCATAGGTGGCGTTGTTGCTGGTGATGTCTGGTAAGGACCTACCTTACAACAGGCCTACAAGCCCTCAGTCCAGTCTCTCTCAGCCTATTGCGGAAAGTTTGAGCACTGATGGAGGGATTGTGTGTTCCTGGTGTGACTCGGCAAGTTGTTGTGGCCATCCTGTACCTGTCACGCAGGTGTGATATTCGGATGTACCGATCCTGTGCAGGTGTTGTTACACGTGGTCTTCCACTGCAAGGATGATCAGCTGTCCTTCCTGTCTCCCTGTAGCGCTGTCTTAGGCGTCTCACAGTGCGGACATGGCAATTTATTGCCCTAGCCACATCAGCAGTCCTCATGCCTACCTGCAGCATGCCTAATGCACGTTCACACAGATGAGCAGGGACCCTGGGCATCTTTCTTTGGGTGTTTTTCACAGTCGGTAGACAAGTCTCTTTAGTGTCCTGCGTTTTTAGAACTGTGACCTTAAATGCCTACTTTCTGTAAGCTGTTAAGGTCTTAACGACCATTCCATCGGTGCATGTTAAGTAAGTGATTATGGTTAATTGAAAATGCATGGAAAACATTGTTTAAACCATTTACAATGAAAATCTGTAAAGTTATTTGGATTTTTACATTATTGTTGAAATACACAGTCCTGAAAAAGGGACGTTTCTTTTTTTGCTGAGTTTAGATCTTGATTCATCGGTACCATGAGCTTTTCAGTGACGTTGTTGTATTTTTATATCCATTTTTGTGTGATGTGGTTGTGTAGTTCTTAGTTCATAATGTTTGTTTTGTTTTGTCGATGTTCCTTTTTTGTTTGTTTTTTTGTTTTTTTCTCTTTCTCTTCCATCCTGTGGGTATGGAGACAGATGTTTTCCTGTGTTTTCTTTGTTTCCCTTCTTCTTGTATTTTAAACTCACCCTCTCTCTTGACTTTTTGTTTCCTACCTCTCTTCTTCATCTTCTTTCTTTCTTCCCTTTATTTTCTGTCTCCGTGTCCATAACATCAGAAAATAAAACCCACAGCAATTCATAATAAAGATTTCTCACAGATATATATATCAAGTGGAGTACTATAGCAACAGCTGTTGTGCTCCGCTTGTGAAAGTAAATCTGTTGGGGTTCTACTTGCTACTCAGACATCAATTCTGAGCTCCACACTGCCAAATAGGACACGAAAAAAAAAGTAAATTGTCAATTGTTTGCTGGTCATCATTCATAAAATACCTTTCTGCATGATTTAGGCCAATTACTGCAGCTGTTGACAGATTTTAGTATATCGTCAGCAGCCCAAAGTATACTTTGTATTTATTGTCTGGATGAAGTAGGTAAACAGCCATGGGAAATAAAAGTGATGTAAGTTATCTCCCCTCATAGTCTCCCATGTCCAGAAGGGAGAAGTGTTCATATAAAGTTGTAATCCTAAGCGACAACAACTCCTACCTGATGAGCCAGTTCCACTCAACAGTGCTGCCTCTAGGTTTGAGCTGCCTTCCTTCAGTCAAGCAGATTTCACAATCCAAAACACATGTGCTTCTCTGAGCCTTATATTTTTCTTTACCTTGAGGGTCTAGAGGCTCATAAGATTAACTCAAGTTTTCTTGTGTGTTTTTTGGTTACTTTCAAAATTCCCAAACATGCATATACTACACTGCAAAAGTATTAAAACCCGTTGGACTTTTTAAAGTTTTGTCATGTTACAGCCACCAACTTCAATGTGTTTTATTTGATATACCAATACAACATAACACCTAATTTGGAATTAATAGGAAAAATAAACAATTTTTCAAAATTCCAATTGAATTTAAGGAAAATATTTGCTCATTCTTTGAAAAAGAAGCTCAGTCAGATTGAAAGGATAGATTCTTTAAACACCAATGTTCAAGTCTTGCCACACCGTTAATTTAGATTCAGGCCACATGCCTGTGTCCACTGCTCTACATGCAGCAAACATAAACAGAATATCTCATTAATTAGCTTTATAAACAAAAAGAAGGACCTTGAACTTGATCCTGAAAGCGATTGGCAGCCAGTGCATTTTCTGGAGGATAGGAGTGATGTGTGAGTACTTTGAAGCATTAGAGAGGAGACAGGCAGTGGTGTTCTGTACGTGCTGAAGCCGATGGAGGAGAGACTGAGTTAATCTGGCATACAGATCGTTGCAGTAGTCCAGTCTGGAACTAATAAAGACATGTATGGCCTTCTCAAAGTCAGCTCGAGACAGGAAAGGCTTCAATTTTGCCAGTAGCCTAAACTGGAAGAAGCTGGCCTTTACCACCGCACTGACCTGCTTATCAAACTTAAGTGCACTGTCAAATGTAACTCTAAAGTTTTTTACAGCTGTAGAAGACTGTGGAGTAGACACACCAAAGCAGAGGTGAATCTTGGCTGAAAATGATATATTCCGTTTTGCTCTCATTAAGATTGAGAAAATTTTTTAAAAATCAAAACTTCCACACCACTTTATTCCAGATCAGTCTGGTGTGCTATTTGGTCCTTGTTATACTTTGTTCACTAATGTTCTCCTACAAACCTCTGAGTGCTCTATCAGCTCTGTTAATAATGACGTTAAATTATACATGTATGCTTTAAGTTGGTGAAATCTGAATACAATTGACTGCACTGCTCTTTCTTAGGAATCTCAAAACTAAAAGGGCACGACACAAATTATTTTGTGGAAACAAAAATCTAAACTGCATAATTTTCCTTGCACTTCACAATAATACTCTACTTAGTGTTATTCTACAATATAAAATCCTTATAAAATGCATAAAGGTTTTTGGTTCTTACGTGACAACATTTGAAGTAGTTCAAATGGTACAAATATGTTTGCAAGACACGGTGCATGTCAACACCAAAAACATGTGTTTTAGTAAAGACTAGGGATGTCCTGATCACATTTTTTGGCCCCCCGAGTCGAGTCCCGAGTCATTGAATTTAGATATCTGCCGATACCGAGTCCCGATCTAATCTTTCCGCAATGCATTAAAATAATTTTAAAAAACGTGTGTGACGTTATGCCGTGTTCGTCCATGCAACAGTGAATATTGATGTAGTGGAACTTTTTAAAATTAAAACTATCCGTTTGAGAATCTCTGTCTCAGGATTAATTTAAAACAGCATGCTTGTTTTATGAGGTTATATCCTATAATTTTCACCCAATTACGATCATTTAAAAATCACGTGATCGGGCCCGATTTCCGATCACATGATTGGATCGGGACATCCCTAGTAAAGACCTAAATATTTGAATCTAAAGATCTAAAGCAATCAGTAACAATAAAGCAAAAGCCCCACATTGTATGAACCAAGGCAAAAGTTAATCAAAGAAAAATGGTACAAAACAGTTTTTTCCTTTAGCATTCATATAAATAGTTGTATCAGTTTCCTTTTCGACAGGAATACATCAGAACCAACACACATTAACTGTAGTCATTACAAGCCTACAGCCAAAACCCACGCAGGCACCAAAAACTTGGTGTCACAGATGAGTCAGTGGCTGTCAGTACATGTGGTGAACAATGCTCTTCTAAATATCTCTTTCATTCATTTGAAACCCACAGATGTGTTAAATTAATATTTGCAGAGAAGATAGAACGGCAACACCTCTTACTAAAGTCCTGAATGATAAAACTCATACATTTCGGCATGTTGCTGGGAGCAGTTCGATAAGATTCAGCTTTAGTGAGCAACACTGACAAGTATTCAAAGTGAGTCCTTTCTATAGTGTATATACATCTATACTGTTTACTATTTATGGTTTTGTTGACGGTATATGCATCCATCGCTTTGTGTCACTTGCACTTCAGATTTGTTGCTTTGTATCTCATATCACACCCAGTGGGACACAATGCATGCACAGTCTGACACATTACTAACTTGTGAAATTCAGACCTTGCTGTGGAGAAAATCTACATTAAAAGCACAAGCACCTGTTACTCTTTATGTAAATTTGTTTTGTCTGTTTTTCCCATCCTACCAAATTATTTGAAGAAATAATGTAGGAAACTCACCTTACTGTTACAGACAGCTTAACAGTTCAAAAATTATCTTTAAAAATTGCAATTTCACTAGCAAGGACCACACTTCAGGTATCTGAATTTAAAAAGTTTATTGAAAGAATGGAATGAAGGGATGAAAAGTCTGGGGAGATGCGTCGATGGAGCCTAGCAAGAAGACTCATTGTGGGTGTGCAGTCTTCAGGAATTTGTCTTTCCTGAGCCTGCACAGGACTCCCGCAGACGGAACCTGAAAGAGAGAGATGTTAGAGGAGGCAAAGACTGTGAGTGAACCGGGGCAAGAAAGATGATGGCCGCGTCAAACGACCGAGAGGAGGATGAAGGACCAGGGAGGATGTATTGATGAAGGGATGCAGTGAAAGAGGAGATTAGGGAGAGGATGCGGGGATGAGGGAGGGGATGAGGGGATGGATCAATCAATCAATCAAATTTTAGTTGTAGACCACTTTTCATGATACAATCACAACAACGTGCTTTACATAATACAAACAGAAAAATAAACTAAGAAAACACATTTAAAGTAAAATTGATCATACACAACCAATTAAACTCTCAGCACACACAAGACACATACACAAGACTGTCCCTGCACTGCAGAAACACTGGTACAACTTGGTGTCCAGATGCTGGCTGAGCCCGGCCTGGGGATGCTGTCTGTCCCCTGCGGCTATCGGTGGGGCGCTGGGATGTTGGCGGTGGGGATTGGCCTAGGGTGGAGGCGGCGCGTGGAGCCTGCAGTGCCGGGGGCCCCTCGTTGGCCGGTCCCTTGTCGGGTCCCTGCTGGGGTGCCCCTGGGCCCTGGCTCCCCCGGGTCCGTTGACCGCCCCGCCCTGGCGCGGCCGGTTGCCGGCGGGGCCCGTGGGCTCGTCACTGCTGCCCCCCGGGCCCCTGCATAGTGGCCGCTGGATGTTCCCCTGGGGTTCTCCTTTGCTCCTCTCTTGGGGGATGCGGTCGGCCCCGCCCGGGTCCGCCTGGGGCTCTGGCGGTCCTTTGGACGTCTTTGCTCCGATCTCCTTCATGTCTGCATCGATTCCTGGGAGACGGATTGATGTCTGCTCACACCAACTATCGTACACTCTTATGGAGAAACCTTATATGCACCAGCATGCTAACACAGACACATAGATGTGGGGTCTCTGGTTTTTAAGGAAATATTCTTGGGCTGAGGTTATCATTACTAGAGCTTGATTAATCGGTACCATGAGTTTTTCTGTGACATTGTTGTTGTATTTTTATATCTATTTTTGTGTGATGTGGTTGTGTTCACAATGTTTTAGTTCACAATGTTTGGTTGGTTATGTCGATGTTCCTTTTTCGTGTTTTGTTTTGTTTTTCCCCCTCTCTCTGCCGTCCTGTGGGTATGGAGGTAGACTTCAATGTCTTCCTGTGTTTTCTTTGTTCCCCTTCCTCTCTTGTATTTTCAACTCACCCTCTCTCTTGACTTTTTGTTTCCTACCTCTCTTCTTCATCTTCCTTCTTTGTTCTCCTTAATTTTCCGTCTCCGTGTCCATAACATCAGGAAATAAAAACCCCAACAATTCATAATAAAGATTTTTCACACATATATCAAGTGGAGTACTATAGCAAAAGCTGTACTGCTCCACTTGTGAAAGTAAATCTGTTGGGCTTCTACTTGGTACTCAGACACCAATTCTGAGCTCCACACTGCCAAACAGGACACGTAAAACAATAAAAATAAAAAATAAAATAAAGAAACACTGCTCAATCTGTTCCTATCTCTTTAAGTGAACATACAATAAAAATACACATCTAGAATGATCCACTGTGAGAAAACAATATTTGGGAGATCCAGCCACACTGGAAGCCACACCACAGCCACAGAAGAGTCGCCACAGAGACCACCATGACGAGGGTAGGCAGGTATCCACAGCAAGGCTGCAGTGCAGAGCCCCGCCCACCACGACAAAAGGGATCCCAATAGCATCGACTTCCATGGCTAAACTGGCAGGGCTCCCAGCACGAAGGATCCCCATGAAGTAAACACGGGAGTTAGTCCAGATAAAACAATTTCTAAAAACACTTCAGTAACACATAATAATAATCATCATCATCATAAAAATAATTGAAAATAAATAAAATAAAGAATAAGATAAGATAAGAAATAACAGTTGGATAAATAAAATATCTCAATTAAAAGCCACGCTAAAAAGGTAGGTCTTGAGCTTTGTTTTAAAAACATCAGAAATTGAATTCAATTAAATTCAAAGATACTTTATTGATCCCAGAGGTAAATTAAGCAGGAAATTAAGTAAATTAAGTAACTATTTCCCAGAGGGAAATACTCTTTTTGGGAAGACAAAAGAGCAGCCCATTACAGTAACCTAATCTACTGAAAATAAAACCATGCATCAACACCTCTGTGCTGGCAAGAGAGAGACCTGGGTGGTCTCTGGCAATTTTTTTAAGATGATAAAACCTGTTTTAGTTGTATTTTTTATATGAGGAATAAAATTTAGCTCACAGTCAAAAAGGATACCCAGATTTCTTACACAAATTAAAATTTTGCAGTTCTGGTTAAATAATATCCCTCTTGTCTTCAGGACCAATGATTAAAACTTCAGTTTTGTACTGGTTGATCTGTAAGAAGTTCTCTGCTATCAATGACTTGATATCTAAAATACAATTCAAAAGTACATTTACTGGCTCAACATCATCAGCCAGTAAATGTACTGGCTGATGATGGAATGAGGGAGGAGCTGAAGGGACGTGATAGGGAGAGGTGAAATGGATCGAGGTGAAGCCATAGCGGGTAGGGAGGGGAGTGAAAACGAACGACACAGGGAACGCAGGCGGAATTTATATAGACCGCTGAGTAATTAGAGACACGTTAGAGCCCTGGGAAGCCAGGTGATTTGAGTTTGTATAGATTGCTGATTAAGAAGCGGTTTTGAGGCGTGGTCCTAGTTCCGAACCTAAGTTAACGCATCATCTCCATATGGCAGAGTAATTTCATATTTTTACCATGAGGCTTATGCTCATGTAGTTTCCAACTGACAATGTAATCACTATGTGTGGAGATTTTACATTTTAATACTTATCTGTAGAGTCTCCCTCAAGTGTTTTGCTTGCACATAAGCTGAGAGCCAACCAGTTGTATGTGTGCACTAATCTTTTGTTTGCTGAGATGGATGAGGCAATTCAAATGATTATAAGTAGTTTATGAAGTCTAAAGTTATTAATTATAAGTAAAATTACATTTTTAATGGAGTCCCTGTTAAGTATGCATTTGCTCTTGTTGCATTCAGGCAAAATTAGTGTTCTTTAAACTGGAGGAGGCATAATTTATAGAAATCAGCTTCATAAATGAGTGGCTGTTCTGTAAATTAGTCAATCTAAAGTTAGAACATTGGGTCTATTGTTTATTGTAAGTATTTCACATTCTGCGTGTTTAAACTCATTATAATGTTATTTAAAAGTGGAAGCTTACTGCTGGGTAATTTGTCATGATTTTGTTAATTTGTTTAAGTTTCATTCGACACAGCTTAATTTTAAATATTGAACTCTTGTAAAACTTCCCCTTAAAGACCCATCAACAGAAAAAACCTAACAAAGATTATTTGCTAAACTTGAGGCAGAGATATAAGTTTTCAATTTATCTCTCTCTGTTTCCTAGAGCTGAGAATTTCCATTTATTGGTCACACTCCTTGGTCTGGGAACAGACTACACACCCATCCCTCATCTGATAAACATTAAACCTTCTTGCACTCCTTTTCCTTTTGTCCGTGTGCAGCTTTATCGGAACAACAGTTTGAGTTTTGCTCCTGGCATAGAAAAAAACAACACACAGTTCTCAGTGCCAGTGGAGTGTCTATTCAAGCAAGTAGACAGCTGAGCTAGTGTTTATAATAGGAGCCATCAGTTTGCACTGTTTCTTTATGTGATCCTATGAATACCTCCATATTTTTACACTGTATGAAAAAAATCTTCATTGGTTTTGAGAATTCTTTCATTCAAATCCAAGATTTCCAATATCTTCTATTTTGTCTTTCCTATCACATCAATCATTGCCTTGTCATTGCCCTCTAGCCCAGATTAAAGTTCATAATTTGACCTCAGTACCTCTCTGTTCTTATCCCTGTTCCTAATCTGTTCTTTCTCCTTCTCTATCCCTACATATGTCTCCCACCTCTTCTCCTTCTTTTTCCTAATCCATTTTCTTGCAGTGCCCTGAGGGGCTGAGACCAATGAAGGATGGCTCAGGTTGCTATGACTACTCCAGTGGTGTTGACTGCACAGATGGCTTCAACGGAGGCTGTGAACAGCTGTGCCTTCAGCAGCTTGTACCCCTCGAAGATGACCCCACTTCAAACAATGTTCTTATGTTTTGCGGGTGAGAATGCCTACTAGTAAGAACATTTCAGTCATATTGAAAGAAATTACAGATGATGATATTACAACCATGGGGATTGCTTAGTACACCCCAGAATTTAATAGCTTCAAAACCGCACTTGGTAAGCAAACTGTGAAGTAGTCATCTTCTGTATGACTATAAGTCTCTAACATCATTGTGAAGAAATTGTAGTCCACTCTCTTTTACAACATTGCTTTAGTACACTGAGGTTTGCAGAAATTCATTGATACACGGGTTTGTTATGGTCTTGCCACAGCATTTCAATAAGGCTGAGGTCTGGACTTTGATCGGGCCACTATAGCACTTTTATGATTGATGAATCACATTGAACCAAGCTTTAGTTATCAGATACTGACCTTGTCTTTAACTCTAGAATCCTTTGGAGTACAGATATGTTCATGGTTGACTCAGTGACTGCCAGGTATCCAGGCTGAAAAGTCATCCCAAATCCTCATTACTACCATGCTTAATAACAGGGATGAGGTGTTTGGGATAATTTGATGTTTGTATTTCCCTTAGCATGGTGCTGTGCATTACATCCAGACATCGCTTCTTTGGTCTCATCTGTCCGATGTACGTTATTGCAGAGGTGTTTAAGTTCATTAAGGTGCAACTTTGTAAACCAAAGATGTGTAGACATAATATTTTTAGATAGATTATTCTTTCTTTCTTTTGGGATCTTAATATCATTGCATTTCATTTTGTTTGTTTTTATAGTGCACTTGGGGCACTGTATAATGACATGTTCCACAGATATTTTTTAAATCTATTACAATAACGGAATTGTAGTAATATAATATTCCGATTGTATGTAATGTTATAGACCAGCAAATTGCTAAATCTCTTGCTTTTTCATAGGTGGTGTCAACTTCATTCAGTTAATCAAGCACATTTGATTAGCATCTTCTGGCTGCTCCTTTACTTCTTAAAGCTTATTAAAGCAACGAGGCTATATGACACGTTTTTCCATGGGTCTATCTGACTGGTGTCTGCTGTGAGGGAACATGGCTTACTTGTTAATTAGGTTTTAATGGCGAAGTTTTAATAAAAAATGTCCATCAGTCGAATACCAATTTAGAAGTAAAAATTAAATGAAAACAATCTGCAAACAATGCAATGACTTCTATTCATGTAACTTATTTGTATTTTTGTGTGTAATTTTCCTTTACCTACAAATAAAGTTTTTATTTTTCTGTTTTTACATATACAGTATCATTGTCTGACATTAAAAGAAAATAAGAACTTTTGAGTTTAAGAGAGGAACATGTGTATGTATTTTAAGGCAACACCTCAAACACACTTTTGGGACATTTTGGTAAAATTAAAAAAATTAAAAATCAGCCATTATACAATATGACTGGCAGAATGGTGGGCTCTCCCAAGTTCAGTTCATCCTTGTCATTCCGGAATTGCGCCGCTCAAGGTGGCAGCATGTTGGAGTAGCTCTGTTACTTTGGTTTATATTTTTTTCTTTTTTAAAACTTTTATTCTTCCATTTCTGGTAGAAACATTGTTTTTGTGGACAACTGTTCTCTCTGGTTTTGAATGCTGTGCAGCTGGAAGGATTTTTGTTGATACTTTATATTTTTGGACATTTGTTATGATGCAGAACCATGGCAACAAGGTGGTTTACAACTGGCAGCAGCTGATTAACATCACAAAAGCTCAAATAATACCTCAACAACAGCCACAAAACCCTGATGAGTTGAAAAGAAGACGCCATAGATCCAGAGCATCCTCTACATCAGACTGTCATACAACTACAGAGCGTCTTCAGTCAGAGGCTTCTTCTGATCTGCAGAGCACTACAAGAGATCATCCCTACCCACAGCCATCAGCATCTACAACAAATCTTTGAAGGAACTTGCATAATGAGTTACAACAACATTTAATTTCCCTTTGGGATTAATAAAGTAATTTTGAATTGAATTCAATTGAATTGTCACAAGTTCCAGATCCCTGAAAGTGCTTGTTCATCTGTTCCAGGCATACTCAAGTATAACCAGCATGTGAATGTCCAGCCAACATACTGTTCAGGAAAAAGACAGATTAATTGTCCCAGAAATGAGGTACAAAATGTGTGTATCAACCCAAGAACCACAAAAAAACCTATTGTGAAGATCCTGGCTGAAGCTAGTAAGAGGGTGTCATTTTTCACAGTAAAACAAGTCCTGTCTGACATGGGATGAGAGGAAGCAGCCATTACTTCAAATTAAATGTTAAATTATCATACAGAAAAAAGACCCTAATTTTTGGAGACAAGAGCTGTGGTCAGATGAAACTAAAATCTAAGTCTTTAAACATAATGACTGTCACAATTGTAGGGAAGGATGGAAGCTTGCAAGCCTCTCTTTCTCTCCCTCTCTCTGTGTGTGTGTGTGTATATATATATATATATATATATATATATATATATATATATATATATATATATATATATATATATATATATATATATATATATATATATATATATATATATATATATATATATATATATATATATATATATATATGGGTATGGGTACTTTTATTTAGATCACCTAAAGTATTTTTTCTCTGAACAAGACCTTTCACCTTCTGTGTGTGTATGTTCACCTATCTTGCATTGCGCTGACAGCTTGTGCCTCATCCACAGGTGCGTGCAGGAGTACAAGTTGGCAGGAGACGGGCGCTCCTGCCTCCTGCAGTCAGAGAACTGTGAGGGACCAAAATGCCTGAGGCAGGATGTCCACTTCAATGACACTCTGTTTGGTGAGATGCTGCATGGATACAACAACAAAACGCAGCAAGTCAACTTGGGACAGATATTCCAAATGACATTCCGGTAATTTATGTACAAATACACACGACACTAAAATAACACATTGCTCTTTGGTATGTTTTTAAACTATATTGACAAGTTGCAAAATGTGTTCACCTTCACCTTGTATTAGCTTCGATTTTAATTATTTGTAACTGTTAAAAAAATCATTTTCTTTTAAATCCCTGTTTTTGACGTAGCGATTTTTCTGTTTCTGAACAAAATATCCAAAGAAATATTTTCTCTAGCAAGTGACCTTATAGAAGAAGCTCTAAGTCAGTCATCTGGGTTAGTTGTTGGTTTGCAGCCTTTTTGCTTACACAGATGCGTGTATCGTTTTGGGGATGGAGAGTGAGAAGTGTATGAGAGAGCGTGATGGCTGAGTGAGGATTGAGACTTATCCTTTGGCAGTTCTCCTTAAACCGGCAGTCTCCTGAAGATCTGGTATGCTGTGATAAGTCACATACTGTATGTAATGAAAAGCATAATACAGAAAGAAGATGAGGGTCTATCTATGCATGAATGCAATGCACAGAAAAATATGCTCAAACCATATCTCACAGAAGTTGTATATATTTTTCTCATTCCTTTCTGTCTGTCTCATTCCTCTATTACCCTGGCTTTATATCAGTATTTTTTCAGTGTTATCATGTTGTGCTTTTCATCAGCTCTGCCTTGTGGGTCACAGTGTCTCAGCTCGGCTAATAAATAAATTATAATTGTAACAGCTGATACCATTATCTACCTGCTGTAGGTCCTTTGACTCACAGTGTGAGAGACAATATACTGTAATGAGACACTGAACAGTCTCTGACAGTGCAAGTAAAATTAAACAATTCCTTTTATTATAAAACTGACAATATTTCTTTGATGGATTAATATTTAAGGGTGGAATTAATTGTATTTGATAAAAAAGTTATGTTAAAATTAAATAAAAAATAATAGCAATTGCCTTTGAGAAAGATGTTGTCAGGATCCTTAGGTGTTTGTATTTTGAGTCTAGTTTCTTTATTCAGACTACGTCATCATTAGGCCCGAGCCGCTTGACACTGCAAGGGGCTGAGGAGGCGGGGCCAGGCCTCAAATTTGACGAAATTAAAAAAACATTAAAGTTCTTATATCTCCTGTTCAGAAAGTCATAGAGGGATGAAAACAGCTGAGGTGGATGGTCATTAGGTCCCTGACAATAGCTGATGGTCAGATCCTGACATCACTTAAGCCCCGCCCCCTCAGAATAGGAAGTGTAATGTTTTGCGGTGAAAGGTACAGATTATACACCCTTGACTTAATCAACACGATCCAGGGCACAGTGACAGTAAAGAAGCTAGTCTAACTCTGTGTCCAACACTGAGAGGCTACGAAAGAGGGTGGGGTTTCCACAAAACTCATTTGATCTGCACCAGATTACATAGGTGAATATTAAAAAGAGAGATCACATTTCTCCTGTTTTAGCTTCCCTTCATTGGCTCCCTGTTAAATCCAGAATAGCATTTAAGATCCTTCTTCTTACATACAAAGCCCTTAATAATCAAGCTCCATCATACATCAGAGATCTAATTGTTCCTGATGTTCCTAACAGAGCCCTTCGCTCTCAGACTGCAGGTTTACTTGTAATTCCTAGGATTTCTAAAAGTAGAATGGGAGGCAGATCTTTTAGTTATCAGGCTCCTCTCCTGTGGAACCAGCTCCCAGCTTTAGTCCGTGAGGCAGACACTCTGTTTACTTTTAAGGCCAGGCTTAAAACTTCCCTTTTTGATAAAGCTTATAGTTAGATTGGCTAAAGGTCATCCTGAGCTATCTCTGTAGTTATGCTGCTATAGGCTTAGACTGCTGGAGGACAGACTTACCAATTTTCTTCACTCTGCTACTTTCTTTTCTCCTACTACTCTCCAGTTGTATTACAGTACATTCTGTTATTTCGACTGTTAACTTTGTTTTCTCTCAGTGTTTTTCTCTCCATAGAAGATATACCTGGTCTGGTATCCTGCTTGGCTGCAATGCCCTGTTGGACGGGGGGCATCGACTGGGATGATCCCCCCAGTAACTGAACATCCACTGTGTCCTGTTATTAACTTTTTACTTTCTGTAACATAGAAAGTTCTCTTATATCAGATCTTCTGTTCCTTCTGTGTTTCTGCTCTGTCTTCTCAAACCCCCAGACGGTCGTGGCAGATGGCCGCTCCTACTGAGCCTGGTTCTGTTGGAGGTTTCTTCCTGTTAAAGGGGAGTTTTTCCTCTCCACCGTCGCTACATGCTTGCTCAGTATGAGGGATTGCTGAAGGATTGCTGTGGTTGGAAAGTCTGCATCAACGGGGCCCAACCTCACGCCAATGACTGACGCAATCTGCTGGGATTCCTTAAATAGGAAACTTTTTAACTGATTGGAATGTTTGTATAAATGTATTGAAATGACTTCTTGTTAAGTGCCTTGAGATGACATCTGTTGTGAATTGGCGCTATATAAATAAACTGAATTGAATTGAAACTGAATAGGATGGTGAATGGTCAAACACTTAAGAGATATGAATGCAAAGTTTTGGTGGGCATGGTTTATTTTCTGCACAGCGCCCCCTAGATGATGGCTTAGCCTCCAAGTAAGGCTTCGTGATCCCCCTAGAATCACTAAAACAGCCAGCCCCCAGCCATATTTCATCATAGGATTATGGAATCCGGGCTACTAATACAGTGTCACAGGACCTACAAAAAAAGTCTCTTGGAGCTATGGTCCAAACCCTACAGGAAGTCGGTCATTTTGAATCCAGCCATTCGAGGCTGCTTGCAGCTTTAATTTTAGTTTATTTCTTTGTGTTAACTCTGTTTTACTTTATTTATCTCATATGGGTTGTTCTCTGATTTGAGTCTCATTTTGCCAAGTGTTTCTACTTATTTTTTCCTTAGGTTCTGTTTTCCTCTTCTACCACCTGTCATATCCATTAGTGCTTTTACTTTCTCTGGTGCTTCCCTATTCTTATTTATTTAGATTTCATCATCCTTAGTTATCTTTCTGTGTTAGTTTTACCATAGGCATTTAGTATTATTTTCTGTCTAGTCTTCTCTTATGTTTTTAGGCTTACATCCTTGCTTTCTTCTCTGTTTCCTCCTTGCCATTCTGCCTCCTTTTGCAGCTGCATTACACTGCCAATCTCTCTGCTCTCACTCTCACCTGCATCATCTTTTCTCTAATTAGTCATCAGGTTTCTCTCTGTCATTCCTCACTCCCTACTTAGTATTTAAGCAGTTCAGATTCAGGAACAACTCGCTGGATTTCCGGTCTTTCTTTCCATCTTCTTCCCCCAGCTATGTTGTTCCTGGTGTTGTTTTCGCCAGTTCTTCAATGAATTACCCTAAGTCTAACCCACCCCTGAACCAGAGACAACATCAAAAACATATTTCCTGTTCTAAGGAGTGGAAGCACCTGACCAGGGGTGCCCAAACCTCGTCATTGAGATCTACCATCCAACAACTTTTAGGTGCATCCCTTCTCATCACAGCTGAATCAAATGAAGGCCTCGTTACCAGGCCTCTAAAGAGCTGACAGACTGCTGATGAGGGAATTTAACACTTTGATTCAGGTGTGTTGGAGCTGGGATACATCTAAAATTTGTAGGAATGTAGATCTCGAGGACCAGGATTGGGCACACCTGTACTATACTGTTGCTCAGTGGTCCAAAGTCTTTTTTTCAGATACAAGTTTTTGGATTTAATTTTTTTATTTAAGCCGTGAAGAAGATGAAAGAGGCACTTATTCTAAATCCCATGCTTAAATGCTGTGTGCTTATCAAGTCCAAAGTTAGTACAGAGATTTACTTGGAAATTTTAGTCCACCTAAACCTTCCCTCTGCTGATAAGCTTCATGAAAGATCCTGATTTCATTTACCGGCCAGGTTTGGCAGTTGCCAAAAGTACCAAGACCTTGTTTAATAACAGAGGTATTACTGTGCTTGATTGGCTAACAAACTTGCCAGACCTAAAACCCCATAGAGAATCTAAGGAACAGTATAAGATTAGAGGCACCAGACTTAACAATGCAGATGACCTGAAGGCTGCTATAAAGCAACTAAAGCTTTCCAAAACACATCAACAGAGCCACAGGCTAATTCTAATTGCCTCCATCCCAAACTGGACTGATGCTATAAATCAATAAAACCTAGTCCTGACTGGTGCTGTACATTAAATAGAAATATTTTTCAGTAGCTGAAATTTCTGTTTATTTTTATTGCTGTTATATAATATTTGTATTCCTATGAGAAACTGAATATGGGGGTTTCAGTAGCTGTAAACAATATTCATCCCAATGAAAAGAAATAAAAGCTTGAATTCCACTCTGTTTGTAAATAATCTACTTATAATATAAGATTCACTTTTTAAGTGGAATTACTGAAATATTTGATCTTTTCTGTGATTTTCTCATGTATTAGAATCCACCTTTATTTAAAAATGCTTGCTAATGATTTCAAGTTTACCTGTCAAAGATTATTGTCTACAAATACTTTACTCAAAAAGTACAGGGATCGACCCACTCGGGTAAACACACTTTGGACCTTGTACTGACATACAGTATTGAGTGTGAGGAAATAACAGTCCACCCACATAACCCGGTCCTGTCTGACCACTTCTTAATAACTTTTGAATTTACTTTAACTGACCATCTTAAATCTGAAAGAAAATTTAATTATAGTAGAGCTTTATCAGACAATGCTGTAACAATTTTTAAAGAATCTGTTCCATTCTTACTTTCCTTAGTGTCTTAGGGTAACACAGTGGATGGCAGCAATTCTATCTCTAACCCTTCAGAAATTGATGATCTGGTTCACAGCGTTACGCCCTCATTGCGTTTGGCATTAGATAGTGTAGCCCCCTTAAAAAAGAAAGTGGCTAGCCATAAGAGGCTGACTCCTTGGTTCAACCCAGAGTTGCGTACTTTAAAGCAGAATACTAGGAAGTTGGAGAGAAAATGGCGCTCGACACAGCTAGAGGATTCCTATTTAACCTGGAATAACAATCTACTGCTGTATAAAAAGACCCTTCGACAAGCTAGAACAGCATATTTTTCATCATTAATAGAGGCGAATAAAAACAATCCTAGGTTTCTGTTTAGTACAGTTGCCAAACTTACACAGAGTCATAGCTCTGTTGAGCCAACTATTCCCCCAGCTCTTAGCAGTGATGATTTTATGGGATTCTTCATAAATAAAATTAATTCTATTAAAAATAAAATTATTGACATCCTCCCAAACATGATTACTTCTTCCTCAGTAAATGAGGCAGTATCGGAAAGAACTGTAGAACCTCAGTTGTGCTTAGGCTGTTTTGATTCAGTCGAGCTTTCGGAATTATCAAAAATATTAGCCTAATCTAAACCTTCAACTTGTATGTTGGACCCAATTCCAACCAAATTATTCAACGAAGTGTTCCATTTGGTTCCTGGCCCCATTTTGGATATGATGAATCTATCCTTAGTAAACGGATACGTACCACAGGAATTTAAAATAGCTGTAATTAAACATTTACTCAAGAAACCTTCCCTTGATCAAGATGACTTAGTGAATTACAAACCTATATCTAACCTTCCTTTCTCATCCAAAGTCCTTGAGAAAATTGTTGCTAATCAAGTCTGTGAGCATCTAAACAGTAACGAGCTGTTTGAAGAGTTTCAGTCAGGTTTTAGAGCTCATCATGGTACTGAAACAGCACTGGTGAAGGTTACTAATGATATTCTCATCTAAATGATAAATCTTCTTCACTCTCAAGGGTTACTTGTGGAGTTCCACAGGGTTATGTGCTTGGACCAATTCTGTTCACCATATATATGCTCCCAATTGGTAGAATCATTAGACAGCATGGGATAAATTTCCACAGCTATGCAGATGATACACAACTATATTTATCCATAAATCCTGATGAACCCAGTCAGTTAGGTAGATTACAGGCATGTCTGGAAGACATAAAAACATGGATGACCCTAAACTTTTTGCTTTTAAATTCTGACAAAACAGAAGTTGCTGCTTGTGGACCAGAAGTTCTTAAACAGAAACTGATTAGTCAATCACTTCATCTGGATGGCATTAAATTGGCCCCCAGTAATAACGTAAAGAACCTCGGCGTTATTTTTGACCGAGACTTGACATTTAAATCCCATATTAAACAGGTTTCTAGGATTTCTTTCTTTCACCTCCGGAATATTGCTAAAATTAGAAACATCCTGTCCAGGAGTGATGCTGAGAAACTAGTTCATGCATTTGTTACCTCAAGGCTGGACTACTGTAATTCTTTACTATCAGGTAGTCCACAAAATGCCATTAAAAGCCTTCAGTTGATCCAAAATGTGGCAGCAAGAGTTCTGATGAATATTAAAAAGAGAGATCACATTTCTCCTGTTTTAGCTTCCCTTCATTGGCTCCCTGTTAAATCCAGAATAGAATTTAAGATCCTTCTTCTTACATACAAAGCCCTTAATAATCAAGCTCCATCATACATCAGAGATCTAATTGTTCCATATGTTCCTAACAGAGCCCTTCGCTCTCAGACTGCAGGTTTACTTGTAATTCCTAGGATTTCTAAAAGTAGAATGGGAGGCAGATCTTTTAGTTATCAGGCTCCTCTCCTGTGGAACCAGTTCCCAGCTTTAGTCCGTGAAGCAGACACTCTGTTTACTTTCAAGGCCAGGCTTAAAACTTTCCTTTTTGATAAAGCTAATAGTTAGAGGGGCTAAGGTCATCCTGAGCTATCTCTGTAGTTATGCTGCTATAGGCTTAGACTGCTGGAGGACAGACTTAGCAATTTTCTTCCCTCTTCTACTTTCTTTTCTCCTACGACTCTCCAGTTGTATTACAGTACATTCTGTTATTTCGACTGTTAACTCTCTTTTCTCACAGTGTTTTTCTCTCCATAGAAGATATACTTGGTCTGGTATCCTGCTTGGCTGCAATGCCCTGTTGGACGGGGGGCATCGACTGGGATGATCCTCCCAGTAACTGAACATCCACTGTGTCCTGTTATCAACTTTTTACTTTCTGTAACATAGAAAGTTCTCTTATATAAGATCTTCTGTTCCTTCTGTGTTTCTGCTCTGTCTTCTCAAACCCCCAGACGGTCGTGGCAGATGGCCGCTCCTACCGAGCCTGGTTCTGTTGGAGGTTTCTTCCTGTTAAAGGGGAGTTTTTCCTCTCCACCGTCGCTATATGCTTGTTCAGTATGAGGGATTGCTGAAGGATTGCTGTGGTTGGAAAGTCTGCATCAACGGGGCCCAACCTCACGCCAATGACTGACGCAATCTGCTGGGATTCCTTAAATAGGAAACTTTTTAACTGATTGGAACGTTTGTATAAATGTATTGAAATGACTTCTTGTTAAGTGCCTTGAGATGACATCTGTTGTGAATTGGCGCTACATAAATAAACTGAATTGAAACTGAATTGAAATAATGTTAAATGGCAAAGAACAATACAAAAGACTGAAGTGGAGAAATCTGGACTATTAGATTTAGCCTGTAAACTGTACTCCCCATTGTACCAAGTAGTACAAATGTTCAAATGTTGAAATACAAGCCATTCTGAAATAGTGTTACATTAGAAGGAATGAAGATCAGATATTTTTAGGAAGTGCACTGCAATGCTTCAGTTTGTATCTGAGTGATGAAATAAACCCCAAAGAGAAAAGAAGATACCCTAAAGTCAAACAATTTCGAAAGTCAATTTCTGTTTGAGTAAAGTGCCTCAAGTGCTAGATATAAATATATTAGGAGGATGATGAAATCATAGGATTATTGAAGTATTTTAGAAAAAATTTCATCCAGGTGTCTAAAAATGGTTTATTGTGAAGCAGTCAAGACATTTAGAAGGATGATAAGCAAAGGCACAAGTTTAACTCTGACAGGGTATAATTTCAACAGATGGACTGTTTTAATCAGCCAGCAATGTTCTGGCCTAAATCCCACTAAAAAACTAGAACAGGAGCTGAAATCCGCATAGAATCCCTTTGAAATACCTGGAATGAATATCATTAAGACTTAAAAAAAAACAAAAACTGGATAACAGTGAGGTGGTGTTCCCTCTAATTTTTCATGTGTCTTAGTAAACACACAAACGCCCTGAGCGGTCCCTTTGACCACTGTGAGCAACGTCAGATGTGTGCACTTTGGTCATGCCAACATCGCATAGTTTATTAAAATAATCAGATTAATTTAAATTTCTGTGAGAACACTTTAATTAAGTACATTATCCCACTTACAATGAAAATGACAAAGATCTTATTCATGACCTGTGTAGTGTGTTAACACTATTGTAAGTATAAATATTCCATTGTAACTGTGGAGAAACATGAACTGCCAAGTAAGCCAAGCTAACTATGAACTCAAATTTTGAAAACATACTTAACATTTTTATTATAAAGGTCTGACTTGTATTATAAGCATGAGCCATTGTGAGAAGCTCTTGCTGAGCACTGGGTAAAAGTAACTCTATGTCTGCAAAATACAGTATATAATCACACTATTATGCTATATTTCTGCTACTCATAAACTGGTATTTAATGATCAATTATCATAAATGAACTTTGTAAATGCATGACACTAGATAAGCACAAATCTGATTAAGGACTTAAATTTAACTTCATTTTTGTCGTTCTCCTTCTCACATATCCAGTAGTTGTACACGCTGTTGATGGCCTCACCTGCTTGCAGCTTTGACTTTATGCACATCAGCTGATCCAAATAGTCCACTTCAAGACAATTTCTCGATGCTGTTTTGATACGATTCATTAAACTAAAGCCTTTTTTCACATTCTGCGCTGGATGATTGAAATGTAGCACAAATATTAATTGATTAGCTGCATAAATACGTATGTGAATCGCAGCATTGGCTGGAGCAGCCAGCCACTGGTCACTCAGTGACGTAAACGTTATTGTCTTGAAGTGAAATCTTTTAACCCACATGCAGAATCAAACGGCAAGAATCAAACACGTTTCTGAGTGGAATAAAACGAAAACTTCAGTTGTTTTCAGAACATTTTATAACCCCCCTTTTCGTTAAAGAAAATTCCACCAACACACTACAGACTTTCTAAATAAATCAAGCACATTTCACAGCGCACGAACTTAGCGCTGTCAGCCGCTCTGTGCATAGACGAAAGCGCTCCACTCCTAAATAATTTAATTAATTCAATTCAAAAATACTTTATTGATCCCAGAGGGATGTTAAGTGTTGGTATATCATATATAATTAATTCTTAATTATAATTAAACAGGAGGATCTGAGTTTGTCTGGATAATTGTTTTTTTTTTTTACCTTAGTCTTATATCTGCATACCCGTGTCTATCTTTAATCTGCGTTGTGTCAGTGCGCGGGTCTCTTCCGCATTGAAATGGGAATAACCATGGATAACGGGTTCGGGCGAGTGTGTGTTTTTCTAATTGGACCGGTGCAGGGCTAACGCTGGAACTGTATATCGGTGCATATGCTCATTGATTCATCTGTAAAATAGCACTTAATTAATTGTTTGTTGTTGTTTTTTTCAATTCCAGTTAGATTTTTTTGTGCGCAGAGCAGATTTTCTGTGCGCGAAGACTGTGTCAGCAGTGCGCAATTGCGCAGGCGCGCATCTTAGAGGGAACATTGGGTGGGGATAAAACGATTGCTGGATTTAACAGCTACAATGGTAAACTTTTCAATTCTTGCCATTTTACAATTAACTTACTATCCATCCATCCATCCATTTTCTATACCCGTCCATCCTAATGCAGGGTTGCGGGGAGGCTGGTGCCTATCTCCAGCGGTCAAGGGGCGAGAGGCGCCTAACCCTGGACAGGTCGCCAGTCCATCGCAGAATTAACTTACTATTAAAAATGTATTCTGTTGTTGCACTACTATCTCTTACTATAACCCTCTGGGGGCCTCTGTCCTACTGGTGCCGCATCATTGACCCAAGCAGAGAACAGCAAGAGTTCACATGGAAATTTTGGAGCATCAAAGAAACACTTCAGTCTTCAGTGTGGATGTATTATGGATTTTACAGCTACACTGAAAGGCTTTTTGAAAATGTTTTTCTGTCAACACTACATGCAGAATGAAAGGACACTGGTAGAACTAGTGCAAAGTCATTTCCTTCTACCAGCTCCTGCTTAGTAAGCTAACTTTCAGCATGCATGTGAACTCTCATCAGCTGATTGTGAGTGTGCCAGGATTATTGTTAAACAACTAACAGACATGGAGAGCACAGAAACATACCAACCTCAAAGACACGAAGTTGAAATTTTTAAACATAACAAAATAAAGAAATCTGAACCCAATGGACTAAGTCAAAGTCATAAACACGCCTTGCATAATCCTACTGAGAGCAAAAAAACGCCGCGGTGACTAGCATTTTAGCACTGTATCACTGCGCACTGAACAAGCCGAAAGCCGGAAGTGATGTTAGCGAGAGAACGCATTCTGTTTGTTGGCACATTTGACAGCGGCTTTTCAGCTGTGACTGGGACCGCTATTTTCTATTTTTGACAAAGAAAAGTGATCGCAAAGCCCTTCGTGTTGTGTTGGGGGATTTAGCTCAAATACTCACAAGGACGGTGTCAGTTTATTTAAGTTTCCCAAAGACCCAGAGTTACTGTCTAAGTGGGTGAAACAGGTTAGACGCACCCGTGAGAAGTGGGCTCCCTCCTCCTCCTCTCTCCTCTCAGTTAGGAACATTTTGAGCAGAATTGTTTTGATTATTATGATAAAGGAATCACTGGGTTGTTTAGTTCAACACAAGCGTGTGTTGCTGGCTGCAGCTGTACCTGCAGTGTTCAGCAGGAGTGTAACAGCGGTACTCGTGGTGGCGCTCATGGACTGCGATGCGACACTGACAGCGTCAGCATCCCTACTCCTACAAGCTCGACTTCCACTGACTGCCCAGTTAGATCTCGTGTTTCCAGAAGCATAGGCTCATTGTGGCCGGGGACACCAGGGACATGTCCCGACCACTTTTCTAAACCTGATGCGGAATTTCTTACCAGCGCAGATCTAACATCCACTTGTGCTCCCAGCACAATTTCCACATAATCAGTATTTGAACGGACTATTTTTTAAGTGACTCCATTGCACTCTTATGCAGTCATGGTTTCTTTCTGCGCAGATGCTGCAGCGTTCTTTGCAGTGGATACGTCAAGGTTTTAGTCCGTATGCAAACACGTTCAGGACAGACTCCTGCAGTACCGCTGGTACCCGTTTCAAGATGGAAAAATACATCAATTGAATTTCATGGGTCTAGTTGAAGTTTCTTTACTGCAGGTTAGAAAGTATTAATTTAATACTTTTGTTTGTTTACGACTCCCAAAGAGAAGGGTGTATATATATAGTGTTTGTGGAGAGAACATGCTAGAATATTCCTCCAACTTTGCGCTGGCAGCGGAAAGTTCCCGCTATCCAGGCATCCTGCGCTCCAGAGAGATTTATCTGCGACTGAATTTATGATTCAGGAACGGAGAGCGCAGATAAAGTCAGGGACTGTGAACAATATTTTGTTTCTGCACAGAGATCTCTGCATTAAATTAATTTCAGATGTACAATGTTTCAAAGAAATAAAAGGGACATGATTCATTGTAATATAATTTACAATCACTTGGGGATTTTGTTATTTTCTGTCTTTGAACGGTTTTTTAAAACTGTAGCCTAATGGAAAAATGTAAAGGCTGTTGTAATATGCAGCAGGAAAATCGAGTGAGAAAATAGGCTAAGGCAGGACATCACACAAAGTTCACTTTTTGACGGGCGGCTCAACCACTCCACTATTCCATCAGGTAGTGAGTGCGTTTACAAAAAGGAATAGGCCTACCATCTGAAGAGTGATGAGCTTTTGCTGTCAGTTTATTATGACGCAACCTCTATTCATTAGAACAATAATCAGAAACACCTGTGGACCTGAACTAATAGCCGTCTTTCATTCTGAAAGTTTACAATTTACGCCACTGACCACTTGATGCGGACACACAGTCATTTTCAACTTTATGCACAGAGTTTAGGAAACTGAATCAATCAAAACGATTCTTATGAGAGCATCTGAGCATCATCATCTCAGACCTGGACACCGTACTCACTGCAACACTATTTCCTCCTGCTGAGGCAATAAGAAAGTTGAGAAAGAAGTGGCGCTTATTATTCCAGTCTGCAGTTTGCGACCGGACCAGATTCAGCCTCCTTTACGCACAAGCAGGTGCGCAATTCACGTCTATAGACCATGAGAAAGTTGTGAGACTGCAGGTAAAATGTTCATATTTAGTACATGTTTTCATCTGCTCCATGTGTGATGGCACCATGGAGATTCTTTGTTCAGATTGCTCAGACTGAATATTAAATAAAATAAATGAAGAATTAAATAATATTGAATGTTTCAGATTTTTTCAAAATTTAAAAAACTGTCAAAGACAGAAAATAACGGGATCCCTGATTAAATGTAAATTATAGTAGAATTAATAATTTCTCTTTTACTGCTCTGGAATATTCCACCCACGGGTAGCCGCCCCATGCAGGACTCTGAACTGCTTTAGTTTCCTCGCACAGAACAACGGCAATGGTTGTAAAGGGAACGTGTTTTATTACTGCGCATATAGCCTATAGAGCCAACTGCTGAATAATTATAGGCTATATGAATAATCAATAAATTGTCCCCAGAAGTTTTAAAAGCAAACTGACGGCCTTGTCCAGGAGAGATGGGTACATATTCAAAGCAGTTTTGCTATAATTATGAATAATTCACACTCTATTTAGTGAGTCTGACAAAGACATTAAATAACGTGTTTCACCTGAAACTAATAAATTGGTACGATAATCATAAATAAGAATTCTAATGAAGTAAGTCTTAGGCTACTTGCTTTGTTGTTTGCCTTGAATGTTTGCCTACAATATGATTTTATTTTCCCTATATCAGTCTCAGACCTTAAATATAAATAAGTACGTCTGGATTAGTTTTATTTTTTTTATTTTTAAAATTGATTTAGCTACCATATTTACATTATGTACGCTAATGTTTATTTTTCAGGTCACTACTAAAATCACTACACGTTAATATTATTATGCTCATTTATATAATTTTGTTAATTATTTGAACGAAAAGAAGCCACGATTAAAAGTTATTTCTAATCCTTACCAACCTATGTTTCCCTGACCTCACTTTTCCCACTAGCTTCTCTGACCCGCTTTCTTCTATCCATCTCAGTCGTTGTGTACAGGTCGTATGTACGGTACCATGCCACCACCACCTCTAGAAGCACCAGAACCAGCTGCATTTTCCACCTCTAAAACCATCTCAAGGCTAGAACTGGAGGAAGAATCTTCCGAGCCTTCAAATATGAGCGCCTCCATCAGGCCTGACAGCTGAGTTTTCGGACTGTCCAGCCTGAGTGGTTCTGTCGCTGACGTCACATGGAGACGTAGTTTTGAAGCCGCGGTTAAGCTAACATTTTTGAAACTCTAATTATCGTGTAAAATCAAGTCTGTTCGTCTCATAAATTTACACAACCACATACTTTGACAATATGCATTATGTCATAATACATTTACATGAAGTCAGCTTCGTGTCATGAGATCTTTAATGTTGCTGTATACCTAACAGCCCCACATTAATTTGCTAAGTTTACCCCATTATTGGTGTAGCTAGAGCGGACTGACGAATAGCAGATGAGCTGAAGGATTGATACAGCCAGTGGGCTCAACTAACATTAAGCTGTCATAGGAACACGGCTGTGGCTCAAGTTTTTTTTTTTTTGTTTTTTTTTACTTTTAAAGTTATTTCAGCAGATGGCATACAGTCACATTTAATAAATTAGAATAGGCATTCCAATGAGGCTTGTTTGTCATATTTAAAAGTACCTTTTGAAAATAACTTTAATCAGCTATTAAACATAGTTTTCATTAAGCCCACATTTTTGTGTTACATTTCTTTTTCTTTTTTTATTGGTCTTGTGAAATATTCAAATAAAAAATATGGCGTTTTCATTTGCTGAAAGCAAAAACCTATCATATTTAACATAAATGAACGTTTGAAAACATAATTCTGTGTGTATCTATACAATGTGTTTCAGTTGGCTACATGGCAGGAGCTACTGCCTTGCAGTTCTTTCCAGGTACAATACTTTCCAACAAGCTCAAGGTGAAATTACAGCTTTACTGATAATAAACTTCACAGGACCTCATTTAAAAAAAACAAAAATAAAATTTACCCTTTGATGTTGGTGGATCCTGATGCTCTGCAGACAGAAATCAGACACTTATATATTAGTTAATGTTATAAACCTTTCTGTTCCTGTTGGACTCCTTGTGTATTTTTTCAAACCATAGAAGTATTAACTTATATACAAATTTCTCGAAACAACTTTCACATCCTGTTTTTTGTAATTGTAATGACTTGTTGAAAAAAAAATTGTTTTATTTTATTTTATTTTCCTCAAACATTTTGTCAAATGTTTCCATTCTATAAAGTTTGCTAATTTGCTTTGCAATTTATTGCTTTATATATTCTGACTTTGATTTCAAATTTATTAATTAAAGTATTTACTTTGTTTTTTGAATAAGAATCTGACACAAGCCCAAATGAGCATATTAATGGATTAAATAGATTTCAAACCTTTAGCAGAATTTAGCTGAATTGGCTTTGTATCCGTGTGTGCCAAAGGACCACATGTCAAGAAATGTTTCTAAACATTGATAGGGATAAAGAGGTGGAGTGGGGATTGTTATTTTTGATCACCTTAAGAGCTGTAAACTAAATGGGCCTTGACACCCATCTTCAGAGAATTTCTTTTTTTAACATGATTGACATGTCTACAGCCTAATATGGGAAAAGACCTGGAGACCAACCGTTTTCTAATGTTTCACAAGGTTTAACCAGTTGGGAACTACCTCTGATACACTGACAGGGCACAGTTTGACAGATAAAAGAATGGCATGGTTTAGAGATTTTAACCATGGGAGAGAGACAGTCATGATCCATTTGCCCTTAAGCAGTGGGGAGCACAGTGGTTCCTTTGACTCTAGACTGTAGGTCTGTACTCCAGGTCAAATAAAACTAAGAGAAACAAAGAAAGCTATACTGAAACCAGAACTGAACTGGGCTTTTACAACTACAAGTTTTAAATTTGCTTAACACCTTGGCTGCTCTGAAACGCATTGTGCAAAAACACAAATACAAGTCTGTCTGATGCTGTTTTCCTGAAACACTTACTAATCTATATACTATGTTGGGCAATAACTTTACTATTTTCAGCTTTTGACATCAAATATCTTTCTAGTTTAAATTTTATATATGATTTACAGCTAGTAACAACCTGAGATTTAGATTCACAATAAACTAAAATATCAGCAATGGACTGGCGACCTGTCCAGGGTGTACCCCACCTCTGGCCCAATGATGGCTGGAGATAAGACACAGCCCCCCACCACTACCACCACCAAAACACACACACACAAAACCCTGCATAGGATCGACGGTTAATATAATATGGATAAAGTAGAATATATGGTAGAATATAATCAAAACAAATTGACTTTTAAAGGGGCTATATGCAATATTCTGAAATTTAAACTCGCGGCTGACCTCATGTGGCCAAAATACGGAACTTCTCTTCCTTTCTGCTCGCTCTTGCAGCGCGCGCTCGTACGCCGGTCGCTCTCAATCTCCGATCTGTTCCGGGCACTTGTCAGGGGTTTACCTTTTTTAGTCTTATGTGGAGTTACTGTCGGTGTCAAAGTTGTCCTTGGTCTCTTCTGTTTATTCGCACAATCCATTTAACTGCTTGCGAGTGCTGACTAGCGGTGGTGGCAGAGTGATCTGAAACATTTAACATGAACACGCTTGACGTCACATCCACAGACAGTGCGGGAAAATCTGACCCGACAGAAAATAGAAATTATTGGATACAGGCTTATAGGTGCACCCACTGTGAGCTGACAAGGTGTCAGTATGCTCATCAGGAGATGTTTGAGTCATAAATAATCAAATAAAAAGGCAATTGTTACGTTTATTTTGGGGGGGAATTTGCATATAGCCCCTTTAATGTAGAAATGTTGTTCTCTACAGTATAAGATCAAAAAACCTGGAGAGTAGTCCTATGGTATGAATTAATGCATTCAATATGTGTGGCATGGAGATAACCAGTCTGTGGCATCACTGAGCTCTCATGGAAGCACCGATTTAGCCTGGACCTTTTCATTCTACTGAAATTTCCAAGAAGATTCTTGGACATGACACTCAGTGAACACCCAGCCTCCTTGGCGAGGACCTTATGCCGCCATCCTTACTTGTTGAGGGGGTTGTTCTCTGCTTACCCTAACTATCTAGTCAGCAGTGTTCCAGATGATGCTGTAGTCTGCACCTTTACATTTCTGTATTAAAAATCAATTTCTATTGTTCTTACTTAAACTTTTTATCTACTCAAAAACATTTTTCTTTTTCATTAGCTGTAAGCCACAACTAATAAAATTATCTGTGTGTAATAAATCTATATATTATGTTAGTTTTTCTTTTTTTTACTGAATCCATAAGTTTAAAAACACATTAAAAAGTCTGATATAGGGTCTTGATTACGTACACATATTATATTTCAAGTAATATAGTCAAGGAAGTCTGATGTTTCCTTACAATCAATCGAATGGCTGGTAAATATAGTTGTTGGTTAACTTTAAATATATTTATTGAAAATTGCATCAAACTGTGGCTGTCTCCTCATACCAAGCATCAAATGACTATTTAACCACAGCACCTCAGCTACCCTGTCCCTGGCTTTATAAATTGGTCATTTGCTGTGGTTATTTATCTTTCCAAGAATGTTAGGGACATTTTGTCCACTGAGAGACTTCTGTAATTTGCAGAGAACCACATGTTCTCTTACTCATCTCGACGCTCCTAACTTTATTACACCTTTGCAGTTTGCACCTGCTCCTGAAAGCTTGAAAAAATTTCCATGCTAATTGTGAGATGCACACACGGCTGTACTTGGATATTCCCTTGCAGTTAAAGGCGCACACGGCTGATTGCGTGCAGATGACAGGTAAAACACGCTTCCAGGCTGATGTGGCTGCTTCGATGAATAACTCTCATATCTTGGTGTAGAGTGTATTTGGAACTCAATACAAAACATAATACAGACTGATCTGCTGCACCAATTTTGGGCTTTTTCAATTGGTAAAGAAGAAAAAATGATTCAATTTAACTCCATTCAGAGTTACAAAATAATTGTTCATTCAAAATCAGCAGGTATTTTCAAGACAAGAAAAGTTTTTTCTTAAACAAATTTATTTCATTCATTCAGATATTAAAAATCAAATTTTTTATGTATCATTGTAAGTCTAAACACACAAGCCAAGCACTCAGGAGTGTAATACTTGACTCCCAGTGCTACTAATTAAACATGTGTATTACGGCATGTCATCTCACTTAAATCCTTATCCCGCATTTTCAAATCCACAGTGTCATTTGTCAGAAGAACAAAAGCTTTGTCTTCAGAAACACTTGCTCCCATTAGATTCCACTTCACACTTTATGTATTTATAGCAGCACTTTGCTGGTTTTACTCCTATTTTCTGCACTTTTCTTCACAACATCTTTGAAATGCAGATGTAACTCTTATTTCACAGCCCCCCCATCCCTTTTTTCCCCTCTTGCCTCAGCAGTATACTGATTCCATCTCACTTACCCAACACTACATTCCCCTGCATCAGCAGCTCAAAGGAATAAAAAAGAAAGATTGATATGAATTATATTATTTGTCACATATTACATTATTTGTCACATATATTATTTGTCACATCCTCTCAGGTATTGTTATAATATGAAAAAGCACATCTGATTTACTTCTGTTTTACATGCATTGTATTTTAAATTACTTTCACAGTTGCACCCTGTTAACAATGTGAGGTGAAAGTTACTAATTGCTATTTTGTAATGAGTAATTGGGGTGCACTGGCATAAGATCTTACGATATCTCTACTCGGTGCCGGTGCTGTCTGTGGGGCACCAGGTGCCAAGGGGGGCACCAAAAATCAGGCTAATGAAAAATAATCACTATTATAGTAATCATAATGACAACATAATAAACATAAAGGTATGTAAAGCAAAAGTAAAAAAAAAGCACTGGCCTTGTTTCTACTTAAGTTAAAGTATGTCTTGCACAGCACAGTCCAGTTGCTGTGAGTTTGTTAACTCTTCTTATCAAACGTGTAAGATATTGTTATGAATCCTGGCTATGAAGTTGTGGACTTTTAAACTTGAAACACTGGTTCATCTGTCGTTGAGACTTTTATTTTAAAGTAACAAAGGAAGTAGTTCTGGAGTTTCTCTGTTGTGTTCATGGAATTTACCTATTAACCCTTCTCGCCTGGCTAGTCAACAACACTCGATTACAGAAGCATTGAAGAAGCTCCCACCACTTTTGCATAGTTTATTTGGCAACATTTTGGGTACTCAGTAGAAGAAAGAATTGTTAAAAGTGTGATAGAGAATGTACAAATGATTTGTAAACACTTTCACAATACCATGACTGATGTACCTTTAGTTGTTAACGCAGATGGTGGTATTAGTTTCAGTACCAGAATTGAGTTACATAAAATCATAAAGACTTCAGACTGATATTGACTCAATGTCCGAGTCTTGAGTCCTTTACACAATCTTTATTTAAAGTAACACTAAAGAGGTTTTTTTTACCTTAAAATAATGTTTCCAAACTCGTGTCAGTGGTTCATCAACTCATAACAGGGTGAAACGGCACTTCTGCATTCGCTTTGCGGCCCTCTATCGGCCATAACAGCACTATGTAAGTTTGGGTCGTCGGGTAGCGGTTTTGTAGTTCAAATGAGACTACAAATGCGACTTGCTTTACGGCAGGCTTCACAAAAGCTGGTAGGTGCAGCATCCTGCAAGGCTCTCTGGGTGGAGCATACTCGGCAGGTACATAAATGGAAGATACCTAGCAGCAGGTAGCTTGAACAATTGTCATCATGACGGAGCCAAAATTGTATTTATATGTACGCCGGTGTTCCGACTATCTGTGCTACCCCTCAATCCGTCCTACCCTGCAGCACTGCGCATGCACATTTCAATGTTATGTCACAATTTGCTTACTCAGCAAATCTGTCATCAAGAATTCCTACCTGGAAGATCCATTTTGTGTGTTTTATTTAATTGGAAGTTTACAGTGAGTTTTATTCAAATTATTTTATTACTGGCTAATTTTTATTCTAAATATTTTAAGGCTTTCCTTAAGCTACGTGTTTCAAGTTTACATGACAGCGCTTGTATGTTAGTTTCACTTCTGTGATATCGTTACACTGCATGTAAACAAGTCCCATTAATTAGAGTCGAAGAGTAAATCCAATTTATTTTGCGAGCTATTTGTGCTGATAATCATACTACATTTTAATATTTTGGAGTAATAATACTGCTATCTGCTCTACGTCTTACTGGCTTGGTATATATTAATTTGCTGCTTTAACAGATTTCCAGAATGTGCTATTCATCTATAGGCCTATTTAACAGGTTGGATATTCTGATCAAGGGTTTTGTGCATCTATATACTAGTTTTTGCTTTATATTAAATGGGTAGCATGTTCTGTGGATTGAAAGAAAAGTTTTCCTTTTTTTGCTATGTTAGGCATTAGGCTATTGCTAAACTGCCACTTCAATCTCGTCACTTGAAAAATATTTTTTGATGACTATGTTTAACATCAAAGCTAACAGTTGTTGTTTTCTGCATGTAAACATACTTTTTGAGGGGTAGCACATGATAGTTTATTGTAAAAACGTGAAAACAATAAACTATCACGTTATGTGATACGATCTAATTTCTTTATTACATGGCTGACAGCTCTACTCCGCCGTACATATGACATGCTGAAATATAGAAAATGTACCTGGGATGACGACATTTGACACGGAACGAAGGCTGCACAAGACATGAAAATCTGTAACGTTAGACAGTATCGCTTGTCAATGCACGTGCATCCCCTGGTGTAACCATAACAGATTTTATGACAGTAGTAGAAAACAACACCTGTTTCCCAACTGTAGGGGGACCCCGAGAGTAAAACTTACATAGTGTTGCTTTAATGGAATCAAAGTCAAACCAAGCTATTATGCATGATATAGACTACAGCTCTGACACTTGATGTGGCTCATGTTTATATTTTACCACAAAAGATGGTGCTCGATGTATTAACCAGTGACGTTTAGTGACATTTTTAGAATTTCTTATGATTTATAATAATCTGGTCCTACTGTAGCTGTTGGTACATATTGTTGAGTACATAGATCACTTGAAAACACATTTTGTGATTTATATAACCTTTATTTGTGAAAAACAAAAATAGAGGATGTTAATTTTCTTTCAAAGATTTTGTCGAAATCTTGTCTCATTTTTGTAAACCCAACATCATGAGCTGGATGTATCACTGCACCTCTACTGACTTATACAATGTTGTGAAAGTGTTTAAGGTTTTGAATGATAAAGTTAGATGTTTTAACTGAGATGTCATGACACAGTTGATTATCCTTACAATGTCACTGCATGTGTAAAAGACCAGAAGACAACAAATTATAGGCAGAATTCTTGCATAGTTATCAGATTTCCAATGGGGAAGATGATTGTACTTGAAAAAAAAACTACTTTTGAATAATGTTGTCTGTTTTTCCAGATTCCCATGTTAATTTAATATTTGTATGCAGAGTTACGACATCTTGATTCTCTCAGAAACAGGAGTGATGGGCCAACCAAGAGTTGGAGAGATGTATGTGTGAAAAATGTGGGAGCAGAGTGGCAGGTTGTCCATCAGTCTTGAGTAGAACATTTCTGTTGCTGTCATATAAATCACCTCATTTCTCTATTATACGTGCACGGACATTCATTATGTCAAAAACCATATGAGAATGTAAACTTTAGACATGAAGCTTAAGCTGACATTCAACTTTTAGTTGAGTAATTCACTAAAGAGAGAGACATTTTACTGGGGCACATAGTGACATGCTGTGCCTATGTCTCATTGCCTAAGCGGCAAATACGACAAAGCAGTTTGAGGCTAACATTAGACAGGCCCCCAAAGAAATTGCTTGTGATTCCCACTCAGGCAAGTTTGAACTTGTAAAATGATTTCCACAGTGGAGTTTGAACCTAAAACTGACCCTACTAAATGGAGCATGTAAACAATGACAGCAAAATCCACCACTGTCTAATGAGCAGCAGCTTTACCTTTACCCCCCCTCTAAGATCAGCGACACTTCTCATTTTAGGTTTTAGGAGTTATTACATGATCAGAGCTGGTACCTCGACCTAAAATCCTATCCAGACATATCCAGACAAATTTTGGGTACCCCCGCCCAAGACTTAGGTTACAACATATTTCAGAAACATGGATTCTAAAAATGACAGCAGGAAAGACATGTTTAGATTCCATCCTTTTTAGATGGATTGATGTTAATTTAAGGAGTCTTGAGGATGACTCTAATCTAGCAGAAGTAGGATAGAGTGGGATGAAATTTCCTCCTGAGAGTCTCATGTGAATGACCACCTTTCCTTTCTAACATGTAGGAAATTATAAAAACGAAACAAGAGTCTCTTTCTTAATACTCTTCTATTTCCCATGTTATTAGTAAGGCATTTCCCCCCTCTTAGCCAGAACTGAGTGTTTTTTTTTCTTTTCAGAAACTGTTTGATACAAATTATTTTCAGGAGACAATGACCTCCATTTTTTAGCTCTGATTATATGTTTAGTGCTCCTGAGTCAGTAGTTTTTTTTTACCCTGGCAAGTTCAGTAAATTATTATAATGATAATCAAACAACTTTAATCAATACTTCTTAAAGTATTACAGCAGTAAATTGATTTATCAATTGAAAAAATATTTTTAGTTAAGTACCAATTAACATAAAATAATTTTATAACTTTCTTTTTTCAGTTGTGTTCAAACTTTTAGCTAACTTTTATATTTTTTGCATGTTCAAAGTCAAGAAGTATGTTAAAAAACACGAAAGAAGGAACAGAGCACAAAGCTTCAAGACAGCCAAAAGTTTCAGAAATTTGTTAGCAGTATGTATGAAAAATACAACAACTCAGAAATCAGTACTGGTTTGTTGGCTACCCAACAAAAATGTAATGATAGCAGCTTAAGGTATGGTCTAAATGTCCATTTTTATATAGCATAACATTGTCCATGGAGGGGGAAGTCAGGAGAAAAGTTGTAGCGGTAGCTTAGACACCTCACAGATAAGCATCCTACCCTACCAAAGTTTTAAAAAGGCTCTAGGGCAAGCCAGTCTGTCTATAATTTGTCACAACGGGGGCATGGTCCAGCACTCTAATTTCTCTAGAAATCAGTGTGTCCAGAACACTTTATATTAGTGAGCTGTGTAGTGGTTGCTGTCTGGGTTGAGTTTGGAAGAATTAATTTTGATTTATTGTGTATTTCTGTGTAATTGGCTATAAATTAGGCCAGTTTTTCTTGCAAAGGTCCTGGTGCATTTCTCCATTTATTCTTCTTTCATTTATATAAGGTCTGCCAGTACCATATACAGTAGGACAGCCCAGATAATGAAAGGGATGAAATGCAGAAACATTTGACCTCCAACAGTGGCGGCTGGTGAAAAATATTCTTGGTGGGGCTGTGCTTTCTTCTAACTTTTTTTTTAATCAAACTTGTGCTTTCTGAGCTTTGTGCACAACTCCACTATTTCCTGAACTAAGTACAGCTTGATTTCCTGTCTTACATCATTGGACAAACTGATTAATCCAGGTGTGTATGACCATTGTTGTTGTGACTACTGAGGTCAGACACACCTGGATTGATCAGTTTGACCAATACAGACAGGAAATAAAAGGACTGTACTTAGTTCAGGAAGTAGTGGAGCTGTGCATATAGCTTATCAAGTCATTTTCAATAATCATGCCAAAACAATTGAACATAAACAGCTGGATACCAGTAGGCTACTATGTGAAATACTGATTATTTTAATGCCAATATTAACAACTTGAGGCATTCTTATTCTAAACATAAATACAATATTGCACATACAAGTTTAGAACCAAATTGGAAACAAATAACTTATTAGGTTTACACAAAAATTTTACACACAAAGCTTACAGCAGCGCCCCCTTGTGGCAGATAAATCACACTGCTAATGTCACCACCAGATATCTTGCCCGTCCTCACACCAGCCTTGGGGCGATTTCTCTATGGCCCTTCATGCGGCCGAATCAACGACGCTGATTGGATAAATTCCTGTTGCTATGGGCGAATTTCTTGTCAGTAATTGGCTGGCTGCTGCACTGCTTGGGGCGATCTTTCTGTCGCCCCAGCTGCTACGCAGCAGGAGCTTTTTCTCCGAAAATGATATATATTGTTATATATGATACTTTGTTACGAATTTAAACTCACAATTAACTTAGAATAAGTGATAATTGTTAATTTTACAAAAAAAATAAAAATCCAAAACACTTTGGAAACACTGGGGGGGTGGCGCCCTATCGCCCTCTATTGGCCAGCCGCCACTGACCTCCAACCATGGTGTCCGCAATGACATACATAGTTCAGCTTTGACCTCATCTGAACAGACTACATACTCCCAGTGGTAACTGGTTTGTCCAGAACTTTTTCAGCAACTATGAAACAAGCTTCAACTTGCTTTTTCTTCAGTAGTAGAGTCTTGTATTGTTAGTATCCATTTAAGACATTGTAGTGTAGAACTATTGCCATTAGGATGTTTTGCAGCAGAAAGACATTTTTGTCTTTGCTTTTATCAATTGATCGCAATGCTTTGTTAATGAGAAATTTTTTGTAAGCCATCATTTAATATTAAACCAGCTAATATCATTCTGCACAAAGCACCAGGGATGCCTTTTTAATGCTGACAGATTTCAAACTTTTTGTCTAGGGGCCCATTAGAAACATTATTTGTTGACGTGTTCAGTACTTATTTTACCCATTATAAACCTTTGGGTTCACCTGACTCTTGTGGCAGTATGCCTGAAAAATTACAGTCAGTTAGTTTGGAGCACTGTGGTTAGCTTACTAATTAGCTGCCATTGGCAAGTTTTATTTAAATGTTGCAACAACAGCTACATTTTTAGGATTACAACAATGGTCTAGCAAATTGTCAGGCATTGGTTTGGTCTTGGACATGTACTTGTCTCCGTCTTGGCCTTTTCACTGTCTGGTCTTGATTCTGTCTCAGGGTAGGCAGTTTTGATAACTACACTATTTACTTTCATCGATTTCCCCACTTTTTTTGTGTAGAGCATCTTTAGGAACAATACCAGGGCTCTGTTAATTTTTATTCGAATTTGCCAGTAAGTGGCTAAACAACTATTTGACTTAGTGTCCCTACAGTGCTGTTTTTGTCCAGGAAACGTTTTGTTTTCTGTTTAAAACAATTAGAAGTCACAGTGTGCTGTTATGTACACTATTTGGTAATACTGATTCCATTTTAGACACATGTATTGCAGCTTCTTTGAGAGTGGCAAGTACATTTTATAATTACTAATCTGCTTTGAAAAGCAATAGAAATGCCAGGTGTGATTTATACTTCAGACTTGCAACATTTTCATATCTTCTATCTCTAAAACATGATAAAGTTTTGCTTTTAAAAATCTGTTAAAGAAATAAAGAAGTGTCAGGAAGCTGCAGAGGAACAATTTTGTTGAGCATATCTCTTTCAATACAGAAAATAAATTTGCAAATGAACATAAAACAGTAGGAGCTAAAAAAATACAGTTATCAAAAAGACAAAATCACTTGTGAAAGGCATTCTATAAAACCTTCTCTTCACCGTTCACCTCTAAAATGAGGATGACACCACAACATGAATAATTTGTGGATCTGGCAGCCCACAAGGCTCACAGGCATTCAGTAAAAACAGTTACATTTCAATGCTCCTTAGTAATTTTCAGCAATTATCATCTCATTGGTGCACACGCGATCGCTTCGTCTAGGGAGTTGAGTCAACAAATATCAAAAGGCAGCTTTTTCACTAATAATGAGTACCCAAGAGGCTGAGTTTGTTGGGGTTAAGGGTCAAGTTTCTCAGGAATGTATAACCAAATTTTACACATATAATATAATATACTATAATATAATATAATATAATTAGGGGTATCTGCGATGGACTGGCGACCTGTCCAGGGTGTACCCCGCCCCTCGTCCCGTGACCGCTGGAGATAGGCACCAGCCACCCCACAACCCTGCATAGGATGGACAGGTACAGAAAATGGATGGATGGATGGATGGATGGATGAATTTGGGGTGTCAAATCATCACATTTTTCTTCCACCTTCAGATCATTTTTCTTTAGAATAATTACACAGTGGAACAGTCCTAATTGTTTCAATCTGTGTGATACTAACCCCTCCTTTCCACTGGACGTGTAAGCGGCACGTTACAGGAGCACCACATTTTACTTGCTTATTCTGCTGCTTGGCCCTTTCCACCGGGTGCATATGAGGCGCATAGCAGCAGGGAAGCAGCTGTCACCGAGAGAGTACGAAATCACGTTAGATTAGCAAAATCACGCGTGGTTTCGTCAGTAAACACAACAACCATAGACATATAAGACATATAAACGTCTATGACAACAATAACCAGGAAAAAAAAACAACATGGCTTCAAAAGGTTTGTGTTTTATGTTATGTCCGTTTTATATTGGCCAATAATTTTATGTTATGTCAGGGAATATCCAAAATCGCTCATCTGTGTGATGACACACAAATGAGACCCTCCCGTGAGGTACTGACTTCTCACCGGGCTGCACAGGTAGTGACTTTTTTTAGTAAAGCAACCGCAAAGCAGCAAGTTTCTTTTATTTTGAAAATTTTCGGTGCCGAGCCGTTATATTTCCTGTCTTCCCCTATCCAAAATGTAGTAATTTACGTGTTTCAGAGGCGTACCGCGTAGAAAATAGGACTGCCGCGTATATTTAGAAAAGTGCTGCGACATGACGCTTCTAAGACGCGGCAGACTCGTGCTGCTTTCGCCTCAGGTGGAAAGGGTTCTATTGACTAAAGCGGTGGCTATCAGCTGCGAATGACGTGCTGCTCCTGTAACGTGCTGCTTACCCGTCCAGTGGAAAGGAGGGGTAAGACATAAACAAAGAGAAAAGTACAAAGTGTGATGTTCCTTGGTGTAATTATTCTAGAATTAAACACTTACCTGGTCTTTTGTACTGGCAGTATTGCTTAAAGAGGACGCCATCTTTCAGTGAGGTAGGCTACAACCCACCTGGTACAATGCACGCTACTTTGGGGACATGGGAAATGTCCACTTCTGACATAGTTGTTGGGAAAAACAGCTCATAATTGATCAATCTTACAGCATAATTTATACACAGAACTGACTGAAACAGCTTTAATAACTGAGCTTTAGTGTTTGCGCATGATGTATTCTCTACCAATCATGTAATAATACAGTGTGTAGGAGGTGTTTAATAGATTATGTTCATTCCTGAAGGCAACATGATAGAGGGAACTTTTAGCCTCCTGCGCTCTGCTGCCACTCATGATTCCAATCCCCTCTCTGTGTTGCGACACCCGCCACGCCACATCAGGGCCAAAAGTTTGAAACTGAAAAAAAGGAATTTGAAAGTGTAGAAAAAGGACCTGAAGCTGGAAGAAAAATCTGAAACTGTAAAGAATTTTTTTACCATAATTAGCAAGATCTGAATCTGAAAAAATATCAAATATTCAAATATTTCTTTCAAATACACAAACATTATGGCCTGATTTAGCTCCATAGGTCGCTCAATGGTCCAAAGAAAATTTGGTATTTCTTTTGGAAATAAACATCCAAGAGTCTGGAGAGAGACCAGATAGGCACCAAATCCAAGTTTCTTGAGGTCCAGTGTGGAGTTTCCAAAATTAACGATGGTTTGGGGAGTCATGCCATCTGCTGGTGTTGATCATATGCATTTCAGCAAGCACAAAGTCACCATAGCCATCTACCAGGATATTTTAGAGCACTTTGAGGAACAGCTTCCATCTTTGAAAGCTTTATGGAAATGGTGATTTCATTTTCCGTAAGAGCTTGGCACCTACCCTCTGCTCTACTTAAGTCCACAAATGATATTTTCACTGGCTTCGACAACAATTTGCTCACTGGTGCATTATTTATCCACCTCTCCTAGGCATTTTATATTGGTCGATCACTATCTTCTATTAGATAAACTACATTCCATTGGTCTTGACAGGTCCTCTCTTCTTTGGTTCAACTCGTATCTCCATTCTCGCCAACAATGTGTTTCTTTTAAAGGCAACTATTCTGATTTTCAAACTATAGATCGAGATGTACCTCAGGGTTTATCACTTGGTCCTCTTTTATTCTCAATTTTTATCAATGATCTTCCGCTCACCTGCTCAGACTGCAATACTCAACTTTACGCAGATGACACTATTATCTACTGTTCAAAACGCAATATTATGGATATTCAGAATTCTCTTCAATATGACTTTGATACAGTACAACTTTGGCTTCAAGCTAATAAGTTACTTCTTAACAAAACTAAATCACACTCAATGGTATTCCAGGATCAAAACAGACTTATACCGGCTGATGCACTTGAAATTGTAATTCTCGATGCAGCACCAATTGCACCAGTTGAGACATATAAATATCTGGGTTTATGGCTTGACTCTAACCTTTCTTTTAACTTTCACATGCTGTTGCCAATAAAATTGCATATCGTTTAAAATTACTTTACCAATCAATTAATTGCTTTAGTTTCTCAGTGAGAGAGAAGATTGTCACTCAATTGTTACTTCCTATTCTTGATTACTGTGATGTAGTCTATCAAAATACCACTGGCACTAATCTTCAGCCACTTAATGTTACATATAATAGTCTGTGTAGGTTGTCCGTTGTCCCTTCAGAACTCACCACTGTCTGCTGTATCAGCAACTCTCTTAGCTTACTCCATCCTCCAATTCCATTGGTTATTATTTATATTTAAATGTATTAATCTTAGCTATCCTGATTATTTGAGACAGTATCTAATACCATTTAGCTCTGCTTATAATTTAAGACATGCAAATCAAATTTTTTTTGTCGTACCTCAAATACATAAAGAAATAGGAACATTTTCATTTAATTACAAAGCACCTTATGATTGTTATAATTAACCTGTCTCTATCCGCTCTATAACCTACTATCAAACGTATAAAAATGTCCTTCTGCAATATTTACAAACTACTTGTAATTGCTTGTGAAATTGTATTTGATTGTTGCGGATGGCAGGAAAAATAAAAAAATAAATTATATATATATATATATGTGTGTGTGCGTGTGTGTGTGGGTGGTTGTGTTTGTGTGTATGTGTGTGTGTATTTAGTCTGGACTAAACAATAGATGCTGCAGTTGTAAGATAAAACAGGAACTGAGCCAAATACAGACTACTTTGTGAAAAGCAAAGGATCCCAAGAAGAAAGAATTATTCACTAAACAGGTAACTGAAACAATTAAAATATGGAGTATCAAGGAATTATAGTTATTACAGACATACTTCAGGTGAACTGATGACAACCAGTACGTTTTTATGCCATAGAAACCTTAGAAATCCTTTGAGCTGCTACGTATCCTTTTTCCTTCTACTTCAGATCTAAGCACTAAATATGTGGCCTGGTTTCTATTTGACAGCTTCAAAAAGGCATTTTCTATTTGAAATGCAATCTAAAGAACTTGCAGCTTCCTTTTGGTCACTCAACAACCAGCCTGTGTGCAATTTGGAGGTATGGGTGCTTCTCAGCAGCTGGAATCCCTATACCACATGGAAAGCAGTGCATACAAATGTCTTTGTCAAGAGTCCCAAGAGCAACAGTGTGTTGGCATTGGTTTTTCAGATTGTAAGTTGGAGGTGCTTGGTGAGATCTTTTTGTTTGCAGCCAGACTAACGTTGAAATGGGATGGTTGGTGGCGAAAAATGTTATTACTTACCTGGAGTACTGCCAATGTGGTGTATGAGTGATGCGTTTGGTAGCATGGCATGAGGCCATGGCACAGCTGGTCCTGCTTTAGACTCTTTGTTGAAAAATCCAACAGTGTCGCATGGAAACTTTGTGCATGCTCAGTCAGGGAACTCTCACAGTTCAACACACAGAATGAATTACACATAACATAGAGGATGGTTTATTCCCGACTGACCCAAAAAGACCTTTCCAAGATTCTGCAAAAGTGTGAAGAAGGCTTTATCTTTGAAGGGGTCTTAAATGAAGTCTTCCCAAGATTACTAACTCTGATAACCCTTTTTCTATTCACAATAGCTGCTTTTTTGGGCACTCTGACTTCTTTAGTGAAGGTTCAATAGGAAAACACGGGTCATTGCATCTGAAATACAAGATTTGCTTCTGCTATTAGTTAGAAGTAGTGCAGACTAATATTTTATTTGGATTGGAAAATATACTAGGACAGTAATAACATCCACATGATGGGCTATCTAGGTAAGGGAAAAAGAACATGTTATTGCAGCTAGCAGTATAAGCGGTATGTGTTACAGAACTTGAATATGTGAGATGTCTAGAAGTGGTTAGTGTGCAGTTCTGTGTTAATGCAGTCTAGTATTGTCAGGGCTGGACTTTAGAAATTCAGTACATCCTTCAGATTCAAAACCTTAGAGAAAGCTGCAGACAATTCAATCTTTATGAAAGCTAAAATATGCTAAAGCTAAAACCAGCTGTACAAAAATAAGTCATGAATTTAGTGTGTAGGTGTAGAGCAGGTTTTTACACCCCTGTCATTTTCTTCATTCTTCAGACTGAGTGCAAGGTATTGGTGATTAGGGGATTGCATAGGCTTTACTCTGGGGCTCAAACAGTTGTTTAAGCATGTGTTTACATCAGTTAGGGAATATGTTTGTTTGTGTGAGTGCTTGCACACCGAAATGTGAGCTTGATCATTCCCCAGAAAGCCACTCTTTGCTCAAAACACACAGTGAGACAGCATCCTATAGACCCCGTGGCCTAATATCAGCTAATGTCAGAGAGGCTTATAGCTGACTACCTGCTGTTTCACTGGCGAACGCAAAGGAGAAGAAAGAGAGGAAGGAGGAATGGTGGAGGCAGTGATAAGCATTCTGAAAGAAGATTAATAGGAAAATAAATGAAAGGAGAAAATGCTATATCAAATAGCCAACCTAAGCAAAAGTTAGGCTTTGGAGGGAATAATTATGAGGGAAGTCCAAAGAAGTAAAAACAGATAAGAGTTGTGTGGCAAATGAGTTTTTAACTGTGCAAAACTGTGAAAAAAAGAGTCAAATAGATGTAGACGTTTAGCTGTGTGACGAAGCAAAGAAGCATGTGGTCTTTCTTGTTGTAGTGTTAACCAAAATGCAGCCCTCTATTTATCCTGCTATTGTGTATATTTGCATGGTTTCACAACAAAAAAATAAAACTCACTGACTGGGTGATATCGGAGGGGAAATTTGCACAAAACAAAATGCTGATGGTCATGAATTATGCATTATTTTTTATTACTTTCAAAAAAGTATATTTAAGTAACAGTTCAAGTTTTGTTTGCATGTTCTTAAGAAGCCAGAGAAAGAAGAATTATATCATGTGGCAGATGTAAGTGGAGAATTTTACATAGTTGTTTCCAATGCCTATACCATATGTTTTCCATGCTGATTAGAATTTATTGCAAAATTGTCATTTGCCATTCTCAACCTTGTGAACCGCAGCATGGCCATTTTGCTCATATTTGATACATTTCATCTGCTACGTACAGGTGTAAATTGCCCAATAGCAGTCCCCACTTTTTTTAGAATAGGATTGTAAGTGTAACACATCTCAATGCAAACTTTGCATATGTTGACATCACAGAATTTTGTACCATCACCACAGTAAAAGTATAATATAGCCTTATAGAATAGGTTGTGGTTTGAAAAAGTAATATTATATGTGCCTACACCTGATGTAACAGTGATGATATTTGACAGTCAAAATAAACATGGGTCTGGTTTATAACTTACACAGAGATAAACATTTTCAGCATTTATTTCTGTTAATTATGATAACAGCTAAAGAAAATCCAACATTGTGTTTCTCAAAAATATTGAATACTACATACGACCAACAGAAAAGGATTTTAAAAAAATCGGAAATATTATGTCATGGCCTATTAGTAAGCACTGCTGACCTGACAGTTGTTGAGCAGACATTCTCTGACAGGCTCCACATGAGCTTAAGTCTTAAAAGATTATTGCTAAAGATGCTGGCTGTCCACAGAGTGCTGTATCCAAGCACAATAAGGGAAAGTGAAGTGGAAGGAAAAAAGTTTAAAAGAAAAAAAAGAAACAGGTAAAACAGCTATATGAGCAGCCTTAAGAGCAATGCTACTGTAAGCCCACTCAAGGGGTAGATTTTTTACCTTCTTCAGCTAGTGTTAGTGGTGTAAGAGCCACCCTACATGCATGTATCTAGAACATAGGCTGCATTCACAATCCTTGTGTTAAACCTCTTCTGAACCAGAGGCAATATTAAAAATAACTTACCTGGGCTAAGGTGAAAAGGTACTGGGCTCCCTTTAATTTCCACCTCCGTGTTCATAATATCAAAAAAACAAAAAAAAACCAAAGCAATTCTAATAACGATTTCTTACACATATATATCAAGTGGAGTACTATAGCGAAACCTGTTATGTTCCACTTGTGAAAGTAAATCGGTTCGGCTTTTACTTGGTACTCAGACACCAATTCTGAGTGCCACACTGCCAGACGTAAAAAAAAAAAAGAAAAGAAACGGTATTGGACTGCTAACCAGTGGTTCCAAAGATGCAGGTAAAGTTTTGAATTTCATTTGGAAATCAAAGTTTGGAGGAAGAGTTTCCATAGTCATTCATAATTTGGGGAGTCATGTCTTCTATTGGTATTGGTCTGCTGTGTCAGCAGAGGTAACTAACAGGCAGACCTCCTGGTCCGGACTGAACTGCTGTCCCATGCAGACCTGGACCTAACAGAAACAGAAATCAATATTTAAAACCTTATTGCTTTTGCAGTCTTTAAAGTAGTGTTCAAGCATCCACGGAAACCCACAGACCAATTCCGTGCAAGTTTAGTCATACCCTGTGATACCATCAAGCCAAACAACACTTTGCATTCCAACTGGTCTGAAATGCTTTGAAACATTGAAACGCAGATGGATAAGAGTGAGAGAAGTTCCTTAAGAAAAGGCAAAAATAGTAACGCTGGGGGTAAATAATTATTTTTAAAACAATTATTCAGGTGATTATTTTATAGAATAGTCGACTATTCTAATGACTAGCAGCTTGTCACTTTGCTGATGCCAATTGGCTGTATGCAGACGCTTGTGGCTAGATAGCTGTGTTCTGTTAGCTGTAAGTTAGCCACCGTTACCATTCATGCCATCATTATATGCTATTTCTAACTAATGTTAGCTAAACACAGCTCTTTAGTCACTAGCTACTAGCAGAAACCAAACACAGTTAGCTCACACCACCGAAGTGCGCAGAGTTCAAGCACACGTTACACAATACAATACACTTCTAACGTTACACAAACGTGCAATTAGTTTGGCAAACATTGGCGACAGTAGCGTTACTTTCTTCTGTTGTCCGGCGTCACGAGTAACAATGGGATGCCTCCGCTTCAGATGTTCCCACATAGAAGTTGTGTTGGTGTGATATGCCAGCTCCATCGTGCAAACACAAATAATTATACCTTGACTCTTCTGGCTGCATTTAGAGTATTCCAACACCTTTGAGGTAGGGCGGAGAGTTCTGTTTTGGTGACATGTAGAGTTTGGGAGTGCAGGCTGCTGAGCCTGAGAGGTGGTTGGAGACGGAGTTTCATTCTCCATGCTGCTTTGTTTTGGTCACTCACGTGCATGTGGCGAGTGGGCGTGGTGCGTTGAATACCGGATTTGACATCGATTTTTTTTTAGAACAGAGTCGTCGACATCATCGATGCGTCGCTACACGCCTAAAAATTTGAAGAAAAAAAATATAGCGACACAAAAATAAATGGAGAGATACAGAGTGGTACAGACAGAGAAAGGGGGATATACAGGGGGAGAAACACACTGAGAAAGGGGCAGAAATGCATGGGGAAAGGGAGAGATATGCATCCAAAGAAGGAGACATACAGGCAGCAAAAAGGAGAGAAACAACTTGTGAGACAGAAAAGGAAAAACTGATGGTTGAAATGGAGAAGGAGAATAAAACAGGCGAAGAGAGCGAGAGATACAGGCAGGTGATACGGACGAAAATTAAATGTTGAGACAGAGAAGGGGAGAAAAAAGCTAGTGAAACGGAGACGAGAAGAAAAAGATTAAATGGCAGCATTTAAAAAACTTAAAAATTGACTCACAAAAATTTAAAAATGGACCTCAAAACTAGATCATTTAATCTTGAATGGACAGTAATTTGTCTTTGTTCTTCTCACTGATGGCAATAAACCCATTTGTGGCACTTATTAAAAGTGAAACGCCATTATGAGACAAAACATAAAAGTTTTGAATAAACACACCCACTCAAATCAGAGAAAATATGTTGTCTCAAAGCCCAACATAACTAGTCCACCAAGATCCTGAGCCACATACTCACTGCTCATCAATGAGATCATGAGAGTTGCCTCAGAGTTGTTTGGATTTTGGACCAGCACAAAAAGGCATTTACTGATAGAGAGGTTGTCAAAGAATTTGTGCTTCTCAAAGGAAGTCACACAGTACTTTAAATGGGTAAATGATGGGCATCCTCAGATGCAGTAAGTTGACCTCCAAGCAGATTTGGCCATGAAAGAACAGTCTGACAGGAATGACCCTTCCACGTTCTGGCTCCAGCTTCCAAATGGTTCCTGAGACAGCTTTATCAGGTCTGAAGACAGTAGCCCTGCTAAACTTTACCATGTTTGGATCCACACAAAACTGTGCGGCAGTTTTCCCGACAATTAATATTCTCAAAACCAAATATTCCAGGCTCACCAAAGAGCACTTCCACACATGCATGAGAATCGCCCTGACTCCATAAAAGCCTAGGTTTACATTTCTGGCAGGACAAGTAAGAGGTCACTTTTCTCTCTGAATACAAAATAAGAAAACAATACCCTTAACATGTTCAGCTTTTAAATATGTTGAGATATAAATTCTTTGAAGTTGCTTGAGACGGTAGAGTGCACATGGGGGAAAAAAAAATCATGCTTTTCCTCCATTTATTCTTTTCTGAAGTTAGTAATCGGTGAACAGGGAAAGTTGCCATGTTTTATTAATTTTCTTGATGACATGATGATGACCTACTTTTTTACATTAAATGAGAGAACACTACATATATAAAAATACCACATGTTCAGCACTTTGTTACGTGACACCAGATGTTGTCAAAAAGTTCTTGAATTATACAGAATATAATTGATTTGATAGGCAAACCAATGAGTAAAAGTAATGCGCTACTTAAATATATATCACACTAAATTGTAAGAAATAATGACCTTCCAGACCTTGGCCTCAAGAAATCTTCTTTGACTGGGCCTCTTTAAAATGTGTTTGAATATTCTTGCTGTACAGGTTTGGAAATAATTTCAAGCAGTTCAACACTTCTGTAATAAAAACCCATTTTATAATCAGTCTCATGCGATATTCAAAATTTCTGGGGAATCTTTAAGTTTTAATTAACTTTAAGCTATATTCATCAAAATCAACTGCAAGGCACTTGAAATATAGAAATCTCTTTCCAGTTAATAAAACCTTAGTTTAAATTTTTAAATACAAATACTGAAAAATAGTACCTTTTTAATTATATTCTAAATTATTTAGACACATCTATTTTAAATATGTTAAACTATTTTGTGATTTGTTTCCTTAATTGTATTTAGTAACATTTCTAGCTTTTTTAGTAGTCTCAGTGTAGACTTTGGTTACTAGTGTCTCCTTCAGTGTTGTGGAAAGAGGATTGTTGTGGATTGAAAGTTTTGATAGTCTCAGTGCATTGCAGTCTCAGTTTGGATTTATGCCAGGACACATTAAAAATATTGGAGATTTCTTGTATCGACTTGGTTTTCAGTCATTGTCACAGTAATTCATCCATCCAGAAAACATGCTCAGACAAGCGGAGGGAAAGAGGAGAAAGAGATTCTCTGACAATTCAACCTTGGCTATATCACAGAAAAAACTGCACTTTGTCTAAGCCAGAAAAGAAAGCATTAATATAGGCATTAGTCTCACTGGTATATCTCTGGTTGAAATAAATATTGTCTAAGAAATATCGAAATGTATATAATAAAGTTTGTTCAGAATACTGATGTAGTGATACACCACATAGAATTTTAATGAATTTATTGATAAGTAAAGTTAACTACAGTATAACTTTGCTGAATAAATCAAAACTGGACCATATTTGGGCAAGAATTTCATTACATAGTGCCTCTGTTTCTGAATACATCAGAATACTGATGTAGTGATACACCACATAGAATTTAAATTAATTAATTGATAAGTAAAGTTAACTACAGTATAACTTTACTGAATAAATCAAAACTGGACCATATATGGGCAAGAATTTTATTACATAGTGCCTCTGTTTCATTTAAACTCGGGGTAATTCATCATTGAAATAAAGGTTACAAGTTAATTGATCAAAGCACTCTCATTTCTCTGCTAAAAGTTAAAATACTAAAACTATAGCCAAGTTTATTTTTGTTCTCAATCCAATCTCAAGTCTTCCTCCAACATCCTTGTCCACAATGGAAATATTTTTTTACCATGTGTAACAATTTTGGCATATTGGATAAACTCCGGCACAGGTGTGCAAGTCTGACAAAATCAATATGTTGCCGTCAGTAACTAAATAATAAATGGAGAGAAACTGGAATAGAGCATCAAAAGTCTTTAACCGTTTTGGAGTGGTCTGAAAAGACAAGTCGAACAAATATTGTTATCCCAAGTAATTTTAGGAATTGAACAGTAATACAATGAATTGAAATTTGTAGATTAGTGTTAAAGTAGGAGAGTAATTGTAACATTATTTAGAGAACACAAGGGTGTTGGCAGTTCTGATTTTCACCAGATCCAACACCCTCTACATGTATTGGCCTTCCTGGTTAAGATAGGTAAACATCCTAAAAATAAATTAATCTTTGATTGTAGCAGCATAATCTCACACTTAGAAAAGGGGAACAATCTAATCTTAACTTTGAGTGAATTTAGTGGGCAGAAAAATCTAGCTTTTAAGAAAAAATTGCTTTAGCAATATTACTGGTGTCACACTTATTGGCACGCCTATCAGTCTATATAAAATAAATGTAACTAAAGCTATTTAATTTATCTCACCTTTTTTAATTAGTTTATATTGTTTCAAATAAAATTCATTATGTAGTTCAAGAATTACTGTTTTTCTCAATAAAAAATATAACTTGACAAATTGGCCCGTTTTTATGAGACCACTAGGTTGAATAAAGATCAATTTTTATCTTATCATGCACAGTGAGCAGGATGGTAAAGATGGTAAAAATTGTAAGAACTGTAAAGGGCAACACACACTGATGCGTGTGTTGGAGTGTGAGTGCTCCTGAAAACAAAAAAACATAAACATAAATGCTACTACATTCTGACTCCTGTTTTTGCTCTTCTTCTGTGCTAATTTGGTATTTCTTCTTTTATGGTTGTATTTTAGCACTTTTTCTGGTGGAAACAAAAGGTATGGAATATGAAGATTGATTTTTGAGGTAATTTTTAAGGTCGAAAATCATATATATGACCAACAGTATTAGTATTATGAATACTATGGCAAAAAAAGATACTGGCTGGACA